>PVIJ01000852.1:0-241611 GCA_004024925.1 Scalopus aquaticus
TGGGAGGGGTTTTGGGGATTGTCAGTCAATAGTCCTTAAATTCCATCCTTCCCCTCCTATTCATTTGCATTCTAAAGCCCAGAAAGAGGTGGTCTCCGCAGGAGGTTTTCCAGCCCAACCGGTTTTTCTGGCTAATCTATCACCTAGCAACCAGTGGGGGATGTTTCTTGCTTGGACTTTCTCCCCTTTGAGATGTTACTTAGCCCCAGGTGGGGGATGAGACACAGTGACCCTCCCGCTTTCCTGCTCCTCAGGGCTGCCACACAGGGAAGAGAGGGGCATCGTGGGGTGGGGGAGTGTGGGTCGTGCTCCCAGTCTGCTGGCTGGAGCCCTCCAACCTCACCACAGTTTCTAACCTTGTTTTCAGTGGCTCTCAGGGGAAGCTGGTCCACCCATCTCTTCTCTCTGCTCCTCCTTTGTGTGGAATTAGATGTCCCCTCTCTTCTCTTTACTCAGACTCTTCAGTTTATTTTTAAGTCCAAAGCATCCCCGGTGTTGATTATATTGCGTAGGGTATCCGGTTCTCTTCGAGACAGCGCTCAAATTTAGGGATATTTTTCTCCATAAATTGATTTTCTGTAGGAGCGCCTGATCCTAGTGTCTGTTTGCCGCCATGTTTTGGGGGCGTGTATGAGTGAGACTTTATTATAGTAGCAGTACATCTAATGCATTTGATTGTCATTACTGTCAGAGCTCGAGAAGAATGAATTCTCCAGGTCAGGACTGTATAGCAAGTATTAGAGACTATGTTATTTGGCTTTAGAAAATACATTCCTCAAGCACAGCAGCTGTGTTGAGACAGACACTTGGCAAAATTTGTGGTAGCTCATCATCAACTGTCATTATCTAGTTGGATTTTGTAAGTCAAACAAAAAAAATTAAATGGGCATAAGATATGCTTTCAATCATTTTTGATTGAGGCACCAGTTTCTTCCAGTGTCTCCAAAATATAGCACTGCATTAGATTATGATTTTGCCAAGAGCAGGAGAATGACAGGGTTCCCACATACCTTCCCTATTATTATTATTATTCCTATTCCATGGATTAGGTAACCAAAGTGATGAAAACATAAAATATAAGATGTTCATATTTTTTATAATAAAGATCTGTTTATAGGAAATACAAGAGATAACATCATCTTTACAAAATGTTGGTTTGGTATCAACTTAGATCCTTTCTGGATGAGATTTTTTTCCCAGTAGGAAAGGATAGCAGAGTTTCTATGTCTCAATCCACACTCAAAGTTGTTTGAAAGGTGTTCTAAATCAATACATTTACTCAGTGAGTTGAATATACAAGGGTTTTTTTTATTAAATGAATATGACAGACTGAAAGCATTTATTGTTAATTGACCTTAGGAAAAGTCATGCATATCAGCCACAAACCTACATCAGTTTATATCAAATCCTGAAAGATTAAAGTTGAGTTTAGGAGTTACAATGTTGATGATACATTTGCACAATACACTGAAGTATTGGGTTTTGATTTAATGAAAAGTAAAACAATTGTTTTATAAAATTCTAAATTATATGATTAAATATATCCTTAAAATATCCTCACTAGTATATAGGTAGTACAAATATATAATTAATTTAATGGGATACCAATTGAGAATCATCTTTTTAATTGTAATGAAAATGCAATAATGAGAATAAGGTAAATACTTTTATAATTATCATAACTAGAACTATATTTGGTATTCTCTTGTAATGATATTTTAAAAATCCTATTCATTTATACCAGGAAAATGTCATTTTAATATATTCTTTTTTGGCTAGATTCCATAAACTTTCAAAAATATCTTTAAATTGGCCTAAACCTACCAAGAAAAATATTTTATTTATTCAATACATAAAGCATTAAGTATATACTTTACTAAGTGCCCTAATTACAAAAAAAATTAAAAGATCAAATTGCAGACTTAGTAATTTTACTTAAGTATAGAAAAAAGACAGCCATATATTCCGATTTTTATAAAAACTAGTCAATATGAGTTTGGTGATTTCATACCCAGTAGAAACTACTTGTCAGAAAGTCAGAAGCAATGGTTTTGGCATCCCTGGTGGCAAAGCGGTTAAACACTGTGCTGTGGAGCTGTTGGCAGTGGTGATGCAAGTTCGACGCCCAGCCAGGGAGAATCCCACATGGTGTGGCAGACCTCTCCTGCCTCGCCCGCTGCTCCCCTCAGCAGTGTATTTCTGTCGATCTGCCTGTGCTGCTCCCCACTCTGTCTCTGGTGAAGCCTCTCGCCGCCTCACGCCTCTGGCCTGTACCCTAGCTTGTATGCATAAATAAATTTAAAAAAAAATTTTTTTAAAAAAAGTAATGGTTTTAGGATTTTAATGTGTTTATAAAATATACTTTTGAATCAAAATATAAACTGCTTTACTCTGTCCATTAGATGCTAGAATATATGCTTAATATTGAAAGTCATATCTCATCCATATTTATTTCTTTAATTTTTTCAGTAAAGCTTCAAAGTCACTGAATACAGGTTTAATTCCAAATTTCATTTCTTTCTGAATTGCACCATCCTTAAGCCATGCATCATCATCACAGGTCATTTCACCGATGAAATTAATCTGATAAAACACCTGTGTGACAGAGAAAATGATATATTAGTGTGATTCATCATTAATGAACATCATCAGCCCATGATCTATTAGTGTATTGCTCAAAGGATGGTGTCATTAGAAAAGACCAAGTTGTTAGTGCTAAATTATGGTGTTGAAGGCAATAGCTAGAGCCTGGCATAACCCAGAAGGCAGCAAGATGTACACGTACAAAATCAAGTACTCCAGATTTTTTTTTCTTTTTTTTTTTTGGCTTACAGACATCAGAATTGTGTATTTGCTAGTAAGCCTTACTGTCCTAGGGGAAAACTGAGTTTTCTCTTATTATTCATATACTATTAATTGCTTACTTAACTTCTATAAATCATATCATTTGTGAGGCAACTCACATAGGCTGCCTCACCAGTGAGAACTATAAACAATTTTTTGTTTGAAAATAAAATACAGAAGAATTTGTAATATCTGTAGAAATAACAGTAACCTTCTAGAATTGTATAGGCATAAATGTGGCACTAATTATATCTCACTTGACTAGTTCATGATATTAAGTTTTGATAAAATCCTGGAATGCCTTTGTTAAAGTAATCCAACCAGGAAATGTAAGCTAAATTGATTCAAGATTAAAAGAAGTTTTACATATACAACAGAATTTTAAATTAAAGTTTGATAAATAAGTAGTAAATCTTAAGAGTTCAGAATTTAAATAGGTTATCTTCTACATAAATTTGATGAGTTCTCCTAAATTAAAGTAACTTAAAAGTATAGTAAAAGATTTAATAATTGCATTTTTTGAATAGAAATTAAAAACTGCTACTTTTCCAAGAATATTTGCTCAATGAGGCAAAGAATTTTATCTTTTAATTCATTGTTTTATCCCCTGGATATAGATTAGAGATCAGCAAATGTTAAGTACTCAAGTTTTTCTCTAATTAGCTAATTATCTCAGTTAACTGAATAGCTCATGAAACATATTTAGACCCCTTAACCATGTAGACATTTGAATAATTTTTGTATGCATGTGGTTTTGTAGCATGATATGATTCATGTTCAAATATTAAAAATATCATATAGATGTTATCCTTAATTGTATATCCATATTAGAAGACACATATGTTTCTATGCTCTCATTATATTTTCATAGATTGAGAAATTGTACATAAAATTTTGCAAGAATCCAGACATGCATAATGTGAGAGTAGCATTGCTATTGAGGTGGCTAATAGTACAGACAAGAACAATAAAATAATTTAGTTGGGATTTCCAGTCCACAACATAGCTCAGGTCTACTTTCCCCTTTCCTTAAGAACAATTATAAACCCTCAAATTAGCATCGGAGGCAAGTGAAGGAATGTTTGAATGGTAGTAAGGAAGAGGGTAACTGGTTTGTGATCCCAAGTTCGGAAAAAAAGTACCATGGCTGGGATAGGATGATCCCACCTATCAGAAGGCCTCTGATATTTCCCTATCCTAACCTAGCAACAGAAGGTATTACAGGTAGGCTTATTTCTCAGAGAAAATGGGAGTGCTACCAAAAACACCAGACATGCCTGTTAGATCATCAGGAGACCTTCTAACAGTAAGTGGTCAGATGAGTCCATCTCTTTCCTCACAAAGCCTGAGGAAACATTCCCAGTGGGATATTAAATCAGATGACCACAACAAGCAGCCTCACGTATGAAGCCTCTTGTTCCCTGAGACTCCTTCCTGACTCCTAACTGTGAGACATGAGGATAGATAGGAAGAAGTGTGTAAAAAGAATCAGTTAGAATAAATAACCCAGTCTGGAAAGTGTTCTTCATCCCTCACAAGCAGGGAGAATCCCATAACAAGTGCAAGGCTCAGGAAGCCTTCATAGTCCTGAGACTTTCCACCCAGTTGTGGGGAAACACTAAAGTGAGGGTTCAGACTGGCAAGAGTAATTCAGCCAAAGCTGGCAGACTGTTTCCTTAGGCCTGGAATTACACTTCTCTGTCAGGAGACACAGGGCAGCTAAGGGGCATCAATAAGCAGATTTTCATCACAACTCTCTTGTCAAGGACATTTCTTCATCTTCCTCCTCTACTAAAAGCTCCTGGCCTTCCATCCTTGATAAACATCTTCAGAGAGCTCCATCAGGGACCGAGATGCCCTAATGGTATCAGATAAAACAAGTTGACCACAATAGTATTACAAATACTCTGAAACTTAAACTGTCATTAGAACCACAGCATACAAAAGTAAACCAGGATATGCATACTAAGTCTATGAAGAGTGACTCCCTTCTAAAATAGTATTTTTACTAGCAATAGAATATCCTAACATAATAAATGAAAATATGAAAGATATAGTTAAATCATTTGTCATACCAAGTACCAAAAGAATTATACTTTGAATGAGAAAGATAATCAACTGATAGGATCACTGTAATTATTCAGATACCTGGAATTATCTGCCATTGTAAAATACCTCAAAAATCCATTATAAATCTTCTTGAAACAAATTAAAAAAATCTTAGCAAAGAAATAATAAACAACTTCTGATTAATGTAAGCTGTATATATCGTGGAAGGTCCTTTTTAAAGCTTGGCTGTGTGGTAGGCTGTCCCATCTAGGTATGTGTAAGGAACATATAGGAAATTCACACAACAATGAAATTCCCTAAGTAGGCAGTTCTCAGAATATATCGCAGTCACTAAGCAATTCATGCCTGTAGAATTTATAAAAAAGAGCTAACTGGAAATTTTAAAACTGAATAATCTAAATAGAATTAAAAAAAAATAAAACAAGTTCAATAGACTTGGAAGAGTGAAAATAACAAAGACTAGCATCAATTAATTTTATCAACAGAATTTATGCAAACTGACCAACAGAGAGAAGATAGACTAAACAGACAAAGACTCAGAGACAAGTAGGACAACAATAAAAAATCCAGTATTTGTATCACTGATACCCAAAATGATCATAGAAATAGTGTGAGCCAGAAAGAACACTGAAAGAAATAATGGCTTGAAAGCTTCTCAAATTTGATAAAAATAAACAGAGCATACAACAGATTCAAGAACCTGAGTAAAACCCAAATAAATTAAATCCATAGCAAGACAAAACACAAACTTCTCAAAACTCAAGACAAAGGAAAAATCTCGAAGTCTGATAGAGATAAGCAATTTAAATGGAAATACCAATTTGAATGTCAGCAGATTTCTCATCTGAAATTATGATATCCAGAAAAAGTAGCACAACATTTTTCAAGTGCTGAAATAAAAGAACTGCCAACTGCATATTCTATATGTGGTGAAACTAACCTTCAGAAAAGAAGATGAAATGAAAATATTCTCACACAGAAGAATGTTTTACTACCATATCTACCCTTTTAAGAGTGCCTAAAGGAAATTCTTTGAACAGAAAGGAAATGATTAAAAAAAAAAAGGATCTTGTTTAATCAGGAAGAAAGTGTTAGTGTGATAGAACAGATACAGGGCTGCATATAGTACTCTATACTTCATGTCTTTGAAAGAAACTCAACTATATCCCCCACACAAACACTCTGTTCACTATATTCCGATCTCACTGGCCTCATATCAGTTCCTCAAAAATGTCTTTTTCACCTTGCATAGAGCTTTTACACATGATGATTCACCATTCTGGAGGATATACTCTTACTCTTCTTCACACTCACATAGTTGTGCAAGATTGACCCTTTCAACTTCCAATTTAATAATCAGCTACAGCATCTTAGAAGTTATCTATGCAGGCCCACTTCTTTATTTTGAATATTTGTTTTCTACTTTTTTTTTTTTACGATTTATTTTATTTTTGCATACAAGCTGGGGTGCAGGCCAGAGGTGTGGGGCGGTGAGAGGAGTCACCAGAGAGAGTGAAATACACTGCTGAGGGGAACAGCAGGTGAGGCAGGAGAGGTCTGCCATGCCATGTGGGATTCTCCCCAGTCAGGTATCGCACTCACACCACCTCAGCTGCCAACAGCTCCACAGTGCTGCCCTTAAACCGTTGTGCCACCAGGGAGGCCCTGTTTTCTATCTTCTGATGCTGTTGTTGTTGTTTTTTTCCTCTGTAACTGTTCTCATTGGTAATCACGTATGCATTCGTTTATGTGCCTCTTTAATGTCAGTTTTCTGGCGAGACTATAAGTTCCAATAAGACAGAGTTATTTCTGTTTTGCTCATTTGTCTGTGCCCAAGACACAGATAAAGGCCATCATGGAATGATTTTGCCTTTACCTATTTTAATGCCTATTATCCCTTTCCCTACTCTTATATAGAGCTCTTCTCTAACTGTGCCTAACTTCTTTCTCTTCCAAAACTTCTGTAACCAACCAATTTTTCTTTTAAAAGCAATCTCTTCTTTATATTTTTTTCATATTTGATTTTGAATCTCTTCAATTTTCCCATATAAAAGCAAACCAAATCCAGCAAAATCTAAATCCCAGACTCTTCCCATTGTTACAGCTTTAGGAATAACTTTATTCTTTCCCATTACAGTCAAATATTGTTAAGTAGTTGCTCATCCATTCTGAACCCAACTTTGTCAACAATTTCCTCATCTGATTTCCAGTTCCCAATCGAGCTATAAAACTCTCATAAAAGTCAACATTATATCCAAGTGAATAAACAAAAATAATTTTTTAGACCTTATCTTATAAACGGCTCTCAGTAGCAATTGCATATCTGACCTATTCCCTGCAAAACCAGCCTAGACCCCCTTTATCTTCCTACCCGCTATTTATCTTCACTCATTACTAGTTCACTTTCCATGACCTAAGATTAAATTTTGGAGTTTCTAAAACTTTGTCCTAAAAACATTCCCAAAATCAACATGCAAATGACAGATAGGCTTATTTCTAGCTTATATCAACACCTGCAGCTACAACAGCTATGCATCCCTCACATAATCATATTAGAGTGTTACATTGTTGACTGATCTTCATCCTTAGTCCTCTAAATCATTGGGATTTCTCAAGTGACAGAAGCGTCTTTGTTATTCATGGTCGGGGTGTCTTCCCAAAACTGATGGTACAACAAATAAGGTGACTCAAGGTGGATTCTTAGAGAGTTTGTGTTAAGGAGATAATTCAGCATATGGATTGGTCATGCCAGAAGGACCAATCATATGATTAGAAGGTTGGGACTTTGAGCCTAGTGATAATAGTGATAAGATTCTGCTCTCTGGAGTGGGGGTGGGGGAGAGCCAAGCATGAGTTATGTAGCAGGTGATTCAATTAGTCATGTCTATGTTAATGAAACTTCAATAAAACTCTGAAACCTGACACATAGGTAGACTTCATTGGTTGGCAGAACACTGTGTACTGTTACACCTCAGTATGCTAGGAGGTTAAAATGACCTGCTTCCATGAAGAAAAGACAGTAAAATAAGTTTGGGGTCTTTTTAGATCTTGCACTATGAATCTCTCCCTTTGACTGGTTCTGATTTGAATCCATTTACTATAATCAAACAAATCATGACCATAGTACTTTCCTGAATTCTGTGAATTGTTTGAATTAATTATTGAACTTGAAGAGGTTAGTGACAGCTACTAAATTAAAAATCAGTTGGTCAGAAACAAGGGGTGGCCTGGGCATCCCTGAACATATAACTAGTGTCTGAGCTGGAGTAGTCTTTGGGAGTCTGTGCCCTTAACCTGTGATCTAAATGTGGAGAGTGTCAGAAGTGATTGCACCTGGCCTGCACTTGTTCTCCTACTTCAGATTATGCCCAGCTTTCTATTAACATCACCTCTTAAATAGCTCAAATTTACCAGCCTGTTCTAACTAAATTCATGATCTTTTTGTTCCATACCTGACCTTCTTCCCAGATCCCTAATTGTTAAACAACTTTATTACCTACTGAGTAATGCAAGCAAGAAATATAAAGAAATGCTTAACTATTCCTGTTCTGTGGCTCCTTTAAATATTCAATTTACTTTTATGTTTTAAAGTGTAACCATGCACTTTAAATATATTCACTCTAGTCATTTGTTTAAGTAATTATAATAGCATGTTGTTATTATTACTCATTTTGGATTTCTGTCATAGACTCCAGGATAATTTTGCTTGTTCACATTTCCAGTATATATTCAATCATCAGAAACAAGGATTGTTTTTGAAATAAAAATCTAATCACATCAACTCCCTTGTTTCATTGAGGCACACTAAAGTCCTTGCCCTGCATATAAAGCCAAGACTATTTAAAGAGACCAGAAAAGTGCAACTTGAAATGGGCTGCACTCTACAGTGATAGGCTTATATCATGCTTTGTACCCCTCTTTCACTGAACTTCTGGAAAGCTGTAACTGTTCTCTCCTGTAATAACTTTATGTGTATTTTTTTAAAGATTTATTTACCTATGGATATAAAACTGGATGTAGGCCAGAGTTATGGGGGCTGGGGGTGAGTATTCATCAGAGACAGAGTGGGGAGCAGAACAGGCAGATCTACTGAAATAATCTGCTGAGGGGAGCAGCAGGCTAGACAGGAGAGGTCTGCTGCACCATGTGGGTTAGCTCCCTGGCTGGGAATCAAACTCATGCTGCAGTGGTTGCAGATAATTTCATCGTGCTAAGACGTAATCCCTTGCTCCACCAAGGAGCCCAATGTATATTATTCCCTCTTTGTAGTGCTCTTCTTTCTGCTTCCTCAGTTACCTCCTATGCAGATTTCAGATTTAATCTGAGGCAAAATTTACTCAAAGAAACCTTTTCTGATCTCAGAGTCTGATGCTCTCATAACACAAATACGGCTTTCTGGCATTTAGCAAAATTGACTCTTTATACTTAATTATCTAATTATTTGGCTAATATCTCCCCTAGCTCAATAGGATTTCTCCAAGAGCTGAAATCATGTTTATTTCCCTCAACATTTCACCTCTAGTTCTTGGTACTTAGTAAATTCTTAATAATTGAGTAATAATGTGTTCAATAACTTAATATACATATGTATATTTGCCTATTTTTAATAAGTGAGAAAATAAATAAAATAATTACCAAAAGCTTGATCCCCCCCCATATTATCAAATCACATATTGCACTGGCATATACTATTGTTTTGTAAAGAAATGTTTTTTTTAACATTCCAAGAAGAAAATCATATATGCTAGAAACAGAAATGATGATTTTCTGAAAAGGTGGATGTGGCATAAGGTATCACTCTATGACAAAATTCAAATAGCAGCCCAAAGTCCATCTATATGATTGAGGTCATCTTGTCTCTTAAGCACGTTATGACAATCGTATCTAATGCATTCAAAGAAGACTTCCCAACATGTATGGGATTTCTTGGAGGTGTGACATTTAAGCTCAACACCTGTTTCCACATTTATAATGTTCCTGAATTTTAATTTTACTTTCATGTTTAGCTTTTCATATGCTGTTTCCATTCCATACAGTTTTATCTCCAGACAGTATTCATCCATGAATCTTTGTCTTAACACTGACAGTAAATATATTTAATTGATGTTGACTTAAGAGTGTGTGGCAGATATTAAAAGTTCTTCTATATTGAGCACTGCCACTTATAACATTATATGGAAAGCAGCTGGATATTTGCCTTTCTCACTCTGCTCCAACCTCCTGTCCCTTGTTAAACTTTCTCTAGCTTATATACTTCCCCTGTACATATCTGTATTATTCTCATGCAGTTTGATATCAGGCTCTTATTTGTTTCAGACTCTGCTCCATGAACTTGCCCATTGTTCTAACTTTTCATAGCCATGTATCCCATCAAGTTATTCTATTTTTAAGAGATTGTCCTCGTCTGCAAAAGAATTATGGATATAGGAATGTTGGGTACAATTATGTGATAGTTACCTCTTAAAGGAGAAGTTAATACTGTAGTCAAAGAGACTTATAAAAATGGCATTTGCCATGACTGATTTTCATTTAAAACAAAATGAAATTAAATAGCCTAACATATGCAATATAGTTTACTATACAATTCTGTTTTCCTGATCTTGCTAAATTATATAAGGTTTAACCTTACCCCCTAAATTTAAATGATCATTTGTCATAGTTCATTAGGTTTGCTCTAACAAAATACCATAGACTGACTAACTTATGAACAACAAGCATTTATTTCTCACACTTAATGGAGATTGAGAAGTCCAGGGTCAAATTACCTGCAGATTTAGTGTCTGGTAAGCTATTTCCTCCTGGTTCAAAGAGATCCAAATTCCACTGTGTACTGGCAAGGCAGAGAAATTGACGGAGCTCTTTGTGGTTTCTGTGAATGGCATGGATACTAATTGTCTCCTAACAGCTCAACCTGCAAGTCCCATGACACTGGGGATTCAGTTTCAACATATGACATTTGAGAGTGTAATTATTTAGTCTGCAGTATCATTTTATATCTTCAACCATCCTTATTTTAGCACATGTAAATAATAAAGTTACTAAAATGATAAACACAAATCCACTTTGGAAAAGTATTAATATATATTGGTGATGCCACTTCTTATAATATTTTTTTTTTTGTTTTTGCAATAAACTACTAGATATGGTATTCTTATCTTTGGATTACTCATTATATTCTTTAGCTCCTAATGCAAAGTTAATTTTGGAGCAGTATAAACAAAAGTAGCTATCTTTAAAAGAGAAGTGCAAGCACACACAATTGTATCCCAAAAGATTAAATTTAAGTTATTGCTGAAGGAGATTTAAGGCTTTCAGAAGTTCCAACTTCCAGACTTCTCTTCCTGTAGGGCTTTTAGTCTTTTGGCACTAATATTGATAGGTATTTTAGTGACAGAAATATTTTCAATCTAAGCTCAATAAAAGTGGTGATATATCAATGTGTATACTTTGCTAAATTTGTCATATTAAATCACTTTGGGATTTAGAAAGAAGTATTTAAATCTCTCAATTTTTGAGGGACTTTTTTCATTTCTTTAAATGTGTAATATTCTTAAAATAAAAAGTTAGAAGTAAATAAAAATAGAACCTTTTTTTTTCTGTTTTAATAACTGACAAGTCTGTTATAATAAACAGAAAAGTGTGTGAATGATCTTCAGAGCTTTGACATTCTAGTAGAATCATTTACATCAGATTCCAGAGAAGCTGCCAGTGAGGAAAAGAATAAAAGGAAGAAAACTGAAGGTCTTTTCCAAAGAGTACAGAAAAAGTAAAGAATGCTGACTAATGAGACAGGACATTATTCTTGAAAGGCAGTTTGAAATGATGTATGAAAAGCCATGAAAAATATACATATCTACTAGTCTAGCAATTTCACTTTTGGAAATTGCCATTTTGTCCTAAAATGTAAACAATCAGGAAGGGTCAAAGATTTATGCTTGAGCTCCTTATTTATAGTAGAAAAAAAATTAATTTAAATGCTCAAGAATAGATCCTAGTAATATAAATGGCAATCTAATATGAAAAGAAATACTATCAGTTGTTAAGAAAAAAAACAATTAAACCAGTATAATAGATATGACAACAGCTGTGTATGTGTGTTTCTGCACATATGTGTATTTATATGGCAGTTATACTACAATATCACAGTGTGGCAGATTCATGGGCTTTCATATTTTTATGTAAGTTCTGTTAATTGATAAATGTAATTTTAAGTTGATATTTGTACATATACTATATTTAAAACAGAACATCCAAACTAAGAATACATTATCTTATTTCTAGCATTACTATAAAGCTGAATGTCCTATAAGTTAATATTTATAAAGCAGCTGCTATACACTAGGAAGTACAGAGACTTTTACATACACTCGTGTGTATATATGCTCAAATTTAATCAAGGGAGTGAATATATGTATAAATGTATATTAAATGTTCATTTCACATATGTATGTATAAGTCTGTTCCTCTCTATATAGATATTTTCAGTAGTGATACATTTTCTCAGTATCTAAATATTTATGTTACAAAATACCTTCATCATTTACCTTATCTCTTTTAATCCCTAAAATAATCCTAAGAAGAAAATGTTATTATCTCTGTTTGACAGAATGTTCATTAAATTTTTTCATGTATTAAGTCCAATCTTCATAAAATAATAAAAGATAAATAAAGCTATCACAACTGCATAGATATAGAAGCTGAAGTTCAGAAAGTTTCAAAAAATTGCCCATGGCCATATATCTCTAATTGTCATCAAGCATTGAGCCAGGATTTCTTTGACTTTGTAACTAAATATGATTATCAAATTTTTTGCAGAGAGAAAAATAAAGCAAACAGAACTATCAAGAGCCCCCTGATCACATCGAGATTCATAAGACACAAATTAAGTTAACCTTTGCTGCTGAAGGCAAAGTTCATTTTAGTGGGCCCTTTCTGAATGGAGATAAGATTAAAGGAATCTAGATGAGGGCCTTCCTGGTGGCTCAGGGGTTATGTCTCAGCCCTATCTCCCCTGTGGCATGAGTTCCCTCCTGGCCATAGAACTAACCCTCAAGGTGATGCAGAACTCTCCTGTCTCGCCCACTTCTCCCCTTAGCAGAATATTACAGTAGATCTGCCTGTTTTGTTCTCCACTCTGTTGGACCAAAGGGACAAATTTAGATAGTTAAGCTCTTAACAAATCTAGTTTTATCATTACTAGTCAAGTGCATAATCGTCTGCTAAGTCCACTTACCTGCTTTGTAAAATTATGCTGATTTTTAAAAGTGGGAGAATGCAGAAATATGCAAAAAGCACAGGTGACTGGCACATAGGAAACAAGGAGTAAAATTGTTTTCTTCCTATACATTCTCCTTAATGCACAGGCATCTTTACCTGTCTTTCCATATCTGATTCCTACTTACCCATGAATGCTCTTCTTAAATTCCTTTTTCAGAAAATGTTTCTATATTCTGGAAGAGATTGCATTCACTGCTAAATTCTGAAAGCCATTTTCTCCACCTCCTTACAGTAACCATAACATTTTTACTTTGTAGCAGAGTCAGATTTGGTACATGTTTTATCCTTCTACTTAGCTATATGCTCTTCCAAGAAAATGCAGTCCTATTCAAAATTCATGGAGCCCCTCTTAATAGTTAGGATTCATAGGCATCATTAGAGATTCAGAGAAAAAAAATTGAGTCCCTGCCATGAACACCTCACTATCTGGTAAATGTCTGCATTTAGCCTTCATGCTCCCAGTACTGTGCTAGTGATAACAAGCCATTGCAGTACTACTCTGTAGATGACCAAAGAAATGAATAACTGGATACTTATTCATTGTAACAAGCTATAAACATTTTCTCCACTGATTGTTGAATGATAATATCATTTTTAAAATATCTTTTGAAATATACGTCCATGTTTGTGAGTGTATAGTGAATAAAACAAATATCTAAATAGAAACTTTGCCCAATCTCTGGTTTATGTAGTCTTTGCTACTTTGAAGGAGGCAAGAAAAAAAACTGAGAAATCACCTGAAATTTCTAACAAGATTTTTGTTGTTGAAACCTTACAACCTAACTAAAGACATTTTGGGTAGTGCTTGGACAAACTTGCATCAAAATTATGTCTACCTTCTAGATGTGTTTGTTGGGATAATGAATCAAGAACATTACAGCAACAACCGCAATCAAAACCTGAATGACACCAATTATAAAGTGCTTTAGCATACTAGGAATTATGTTAAGACACTTACTACATATTATCTTGTTTAGTTTTTCTTAAATGTTTGAAATGTCACTAGCCTACATAGACAAAATGAAGCCTAGGGGGATGTAATTAATTGTATTTAGCACGAGATGTCAGTCTGATTTCAATGGCTAGACTCTTAACTACAAACAACATATGAGTCACCTTATAAATAAAAATATATATATATTTTAAAAGGGTAGTCATATACAATATGAAGAAAAACAAGAATTTATTCTACTCAGAAGAGTCGTTGAAATAATTGAATATGTCAAATTATATGAAAGATCTGGAAAACCTGGTTGATATGCAATAAACTAATGGAGGGGGTTAAAAATGTCTAGCAAGTAGGATGTAAGCACGGGAATCAATTCTTGTGATTTAGTCCTATCTTTTCAGGTTGCCAATAAGTAAACTAACCAACTAAAATAGTCATTAACTTACAAAGGGCTCCAACGATTGGTAGCAATACTCGTAAGAGCTATATTTTTTTCATAATCTAGACTTGGCAGTAGTAAAGGCACTGTGAAAAACTAAATGAGATTCAGTTGAAAGGGATAACAATTGCAAAAATTAAATCTCTGAAGAATGATGGAAAAATAGTTATTTAGCATTCAGACAAAAATGCGATTTAATAACTCTCCTTAAAAGTCTAATGTGATATATAAAATGACTTCTCTTTTCCATTGAGAATGAAAAATTGTACTTAAATTGGGCAAGAACTATTTAGTTAAATACAAAATCCTGTTTTGCTAAAACTAGAGTGGTTAAGTAGGGGAGGTCTTAGAAACATTCTTTAAAGGCTCTAAAGATCAAATGGATAATGATCTCCCTGAGATGAATTAGGCTCAGTGTTATCTATGCAGTAAAATAAATATGAGGCCATCTGAAGCGCAATAGTTAGTAATTTGTATTCTGCCAATGTACAGAATTGTCTTAATTCTTAGATCCATTATATTGAAAATCTTGTATTTTGTATAATTAAGAGTAATCTTTCTAAAAGTCAAGCATTTTAAATAAGGCATTCAGCTTTAAGTTTCTCTCTAATACTGTTTCAGTTGAAATGATTCCTGCAGGTGAAGACAAAATAATGGTTCTATTTTACTGTCTCTTAAATTCAGTAATAATTGTAATAATAGAGCTTAATGTGTTTTTTTTTAAAGATGTATTTATTTATGCATACAAGACGGGGTACAGGCCAGAGGCGTGGGGCGGTGAGAGGGTTCACCAGAGACAGAGTGGGGAGCAGAACAGACAGACCAACGGAAATATACCGCTGAGGGGAGCAAACGGCGAGGCAGTAAAGGTCTGCTGCGCCATGTGGGAATCTCCCCGGCCAGGTGTCAAACTCATGTCGCTGCTGCCGACAGCTTCACAGTGCAATGCTTAACCGCTGCACCACCAGGGAGGCCCTAGAACTTAATGTGTTTTACGGACATTGCCTCATTAATTCTACCACCTTCCTTTTAAGGTAGGTATCATGCTCCTCATTATACCGATGGAGAACCTGAGGCACAGAGAAGTTAATTGATTTGCTCAAGGTCACACAGCAAATAAGTGACAAGTCTATGACTTCTGACTCACCATCTAATGTCTTGCTCGCCAGGCCACTCAGCTTTTCCCATTGGGAAGAAATAATCCATTCATTTTTATCAAAGTTCAACTCCAAGCTGCTAAATTCCTTGGGGCAAAGTTGCATACTTCAATTTCACACCATGGCTTTGGCACACTGTCAATTTACACAGAGGAGATCTCATACTGAGCTGCAAAGTTACTAATAAAAATAAAGAAGAAAAGGGATCTAAAAATGTCTTGCTGAGATATCACTAAGTTTGTGCTAAGTGCTCACACTATCCATCTCAACCAAGAAACTACATAAAAAACTGCAAATGTCAGGTGCCAAATTCTAATGATTGTAAATGTTTTGGAAACATTTTAAAGGTGATAAGACAAAAGGCTTAACTGGGTCATAGTAAAAAGTGTTTTACAGATGTGCCTCATTTATTTATGCATTCGTTTTTTTATTGATTTGTCTCAGACACACAACCTCTTTTATCTAGTCTTTGAGAAATGGTCATAAATAAGCACCCTCATCCAAACAAGACAAATAACCAGCACATTAAAAAGTTATCACTTTAAAACAACAGCACAACATTACGTGAACCCACTGTCTAATCTGCACAATAAATCACTCATTGTGTAAAACCTGAAGGAAGATATTCCAGACACAAAGGTTGCCTGATTATTTGATATCCCAGTA
Source organism: Scalopus aquaticus (assembly GCA_004024925.1). NCBI lineage: Eukaryota > Metazoa > Chordata > Mammalia > Eulipotyphla > Talpidae > Scalopus > Scalopus aquaticus. Next base: position 16,403 of record PVIJ01000852.1, read on the forward strand.
TCCTATCTAAGTGAGCAGCACAGAATACCATTTTCTCCGTGGCTAAAGATGCAATAACACTGTTCAGCAGCCCATTTGTACTGCTTAGCCCAAAATGGGAGGAATTCAGAGAAGTGCCGAAATGCAGCTTTCTTCATTCCAAAGAAGTCTCGGTAGAATATCGCCATTAATGATTTTTTCCTTTGAAGCATAGCCAACCAAACACTGTAGCTGATTTAATGTCTTATAGACACTGTAAAGTGTTAGTGAAAGTGAAACAACAATAACAAAAATCCTTTCCCATTAAACAATATTGATATTTAATTAGAGAATGGTCTTCTCCATGCAGTTCTCATAGATATCCAGTTGGTTAAAATTTTACTTCACTACCATAGGTACTGAAGACCAATTGCTGCTCACCTGTATACAAAAACCCACAAAATTGATTATGACTCACTGTTCGGAGAGATTTGATCAGCACTTACCTTACAAGGCCTGGATCTACCTGGCACTTACTGGGAGGTCAATGATGTTTATTTCCTATCTCTTAAGAAAGTGAGAAACAAGTTAGAAAGTTAGAAACAAACCTTGCTTCTCAACAATTCCCTCTCTTTGAAAGTGAATTCAAGTGAGAGTGAGAATCTTTGTATTTTTGTTCACTGATAAATCCCAAAAGCCTAGAACATTTCAAAAAACATTTATCAACTGAATAACTACAATGAGAAGAATCACTTGATAAAACAAAGGCATGTCAATGTCTGTGTGTATTATTTCAGAAAAGTATTTTGCATTCTTATCAGATGAAGACTATGTCATGCTTATAAGGTTTCTGGAAGAGAGTCTTCTTCAAATTTGGGCCTGCTTATCATTTAAAGATTCTAAATATCACAGTGGTTAAGAGTCACACAAGCTGAATTTTAATTACAATTCAAACTCTTGATAATCATATAACATGTAACTGTGCACAGGTTATTCAACCTCTCTGTCTGTGATCCAGTTTCTTCTCTGATATTAGAATGACCATATGTTTGTTGTGAGGATTAACTGAGTTAATATATTCTGAACTTATAAACCACCCTTTAAAAATCTTAAATGCACCACAATGTAGACTATTATTGATAATATAGAGAGCCCTGTCTATTACTCCTGTAAATGATGTTATCAAGTCATAATTTGATTTTATCATTGCTAATAATTATCATCTCCATAGAGTATTACTAGAGTATGACCTTCCCTTGAAGAAGATGTTTCTACTATGATTTCCTCTCTCCCACAAAAAATAATTGCAAGCAAAAAATCTAACAAATATAGGAATTAAATCAATGTAAATTTTGATAGATATCTAATCTCTGAATCTTATATAACATATGTCTTTGCTAAACTATTGGGTTTCCTGTTTTCCTCAAATTAATTGCCTATTTGAAAAGGAAAAAAAATAGGCCTAATTTAGAGAATATGTCAACTGTGATTCTTGTCTATGAGATAGATAGATAGATAGATAGATAGATAATCTCAAAGTAACTTTAAAAATTATCCTCATCAGCACTAGACTGTATCTGGTTGATTTTGGCTACCGTTGTTGGATCATGGAGAAGACTTCAGTCTAGAACTCATATGTCTAACATATTGTCTGCCAGAGAGGGCCAGTTGCATTAAATTTTGCTTTTTCCCCCTTACATCAGACTTCTAGTTACCCAGAGAAGCCTTCAGCTTAGGACCTCCCACTCACCCCACAAGATGACAGGTGTGTATCAGAAAAAGGGTCAGAGTAGGGTTAATATTCCAGACTTTAGAATTTCCAATGACATTTATTTGTAACAAGCCCCACAAAAGAAAAGAAAACAGAATGAAACCAGAGATAAAGGAGAAACAGGAGAGGGGAAGAGAGGAAAGGAATGCAGAGGAAAGCAAATGGAAGGTTAATTAAGGTGACTGTGGCAGCAGTGTCATATATAACCGTTCTATAATGTTGAAAATCTATTGGTCAGAGTTTTCCTAGTACTTTGCTAGCTGGCAGAGCAACTGATAAAATAGTGCCACTGATCGCTGAATGCCCTCACAGCGTCACTACCTAGCTTGCTGCTTTCCTAATTTAGAACTTAAAACACTGCCCAGAAAGTCACTCTCATAGTTATTCTTGAACCCTCTTTTCACTGTGTGTCATGTAATCAGACACATGTTCCTTACACTTTTTTTTTAAGATTTATATCTGCATTAAAGTTGGGGTGCAGGCTAGAGGCGTGAGGTGGTGAGAGGGTTCACCAGAGACAGAGTGGGGAGCAGAAAGGCAGATCAATCAAAATACCCTACTGAGGGGAGCAGTGGGTGAGACAGGAGATGTCTGCTGCACCATGTGGGATTCTCCCTGACTGGGCATCGAACTAGCGCTGCAGCCACCGACAGGTCCATAGCACTGCGCTAACCCGTTGCGCCACCAAGGAGGCCCAGTTCCTTACACTTTATCTGTGGAAGATGGTCTATATCAGATGACTTTCTGACCACTTCTTTCTTTAGTCCAAACTCTGATCCAAGAGCCTTTAAACTAACCTCTCTGCTTCTACTCTTACTTCCCTTACAATCCACTACCCCAAGATATTCAAAATGACCCCTTTCATTAAAGGATGGCAAATGGATTCTCTTCATGTTTAAAAGAAATCTCAAACTCATTATTCTAGGGTACAAACCCCAACATGTTCACCTTCCAATGTGAACTGCTAAACACTATTTCAGTCGTAGAGACTTTCTCTCTATCCTTTGACAATTGTAAGCTTATTCCTTTCAGGGATTTTGTATTTGTTCTTTCAAGCTGAAATATTTTCTCCCCAAATCTTAATGACTGACTACTACATCATTCCTGTCTCAGTTGAAATTTTACCTCCTTGAGTATGTCTTCTGATTACTAAAGTAATCTCCACAAACTCTATCCCTCATTCTGCTGTCAGTTTTAGTCATTAGCTTATAAGTTTATTACAAATTTTAATTACTCTTCCCCTTGAATGTAGATCAGACTTTTCATCTTCCATAGTCACTACTTGTATAGTATACTTATCTTTGAGATCAGTTTTCCATCTGAGTGTATGGAGTCTCCCCAACACATGATAAGAAATTTTCAGACACCAGCATCGTCTAAGAGTTCTACTCAGTTCTGACACTGTTTACCTGGCAGTAGTATCAGATTTCAAGGGTTAAGGAGTCAGTCTCTTAAAACTGTTTTCCACCCCACAAGGCTGCCTTCTGGAGTTCTGACCAGCAGTCAACATACTGATGGCTCCCATAAACTTTACCTCTGACTTCAGGTACCATTTGCCAACATAGGTTGTTGATTACCTGTGCTTCTGACCTATTGGATATACATCAGAGGTTCCCAGGACAACTTCCTCAGGTTTGATTAATTTGATAGAGTGATGCCCAGAATTCAGGAAGGTAACTCATTAGATCATGTATTTATAAAAAGGATATTAAATAGTACAGTTCAATAGCCATATGAAGACAAACAGGGTAAGATATGGAGAAAAGGCCCTGAGTGTCCCTCTTCCCTCCAGGTATGTGTTCTCCCCAAATTACACAAGTTCACCAATCTTGAAAATAATCTGAAGTCCCACCATCTGTTAACTCCATAGCTATTGGCATTTGAACTCAACCTCAGTCCCCTCTCCTCCCTGAATGGCAAGTAGGTGGGACTGGAAGTTCCAACCCTCTAATCCCCTTTTGATTCCCTTGGAAAACAGCCCCTAGACTTTGGTGCTTCCCCCAAATTCTCAAATCGACTTAATAAGAGACACCCTTATCACTATTATTGTCACTATCACTAAGGACATTTTTAGTATTTGGGGAGCTATGAAACAGGAATGGTGGATGAAGAGGACTAAATGTGTAGGAGAAATACGCACACACACAAACACACACACGTATGTCTGTATATGTATTTTTTCATTTAATGAATGTGTGTGTATTTTCTTTTACCATTACTCTATAACTAAGTCATTGCCAAATAACATGTTCTTACTATATATTTCTAACATAGAAAATGAAGAATATAAAGAGAAAAGAAAATCAAGAATCAGGGAAAGATACTGATATATTAAAGATCAATAAATCAAATACCTTGTTTTAGAGATAGAATAGTGATGTGATTTGCCCAAAATAACAAAAGTAGCTAACATTCTATGTGTGTCAAAACTCCTGGTCTCTTGGTATGTAGGCAATCACCATTTCCACTAGCATCTCTACTTCTCCAAACCATAAATGTTATGATGGAGTCACAAAAGTCTACCTAACAAATCATGCAATTGCCATAAAAGCCCACTAGAAATTAATTTGCTATGTGTTCAAAGCCTAACCTGTCTTGAAAGTCCCAGTGCACCTATGTATTCTATCTTATTCCAACTCTCACAGGCATCTTTTTCTGAATTCAGATTATGTACATTTTTTAGTGCCTGGAATACAGTGAATGAATGATAAAATGTATATAATAATAACAATATATAATAAACAATAAAATGTAAAATACAGTATGTCACATTAATATAGTTGCTCTGGTAAAGATAAAGCAGGAAAGGAGACTAAAAGGGACTGGGAATGGGGCTTGTGGACAATTTTAAATAACATAAGCAAAAACCAGAAAAAGGTACTTCTGAAAGAACTTTTTGACATTTTCAATATTTTTTAATAATGGGATAAATTCAATATCAGTTGTTACCACTACTGTGGAGTCTAGCCTTTACTTATTTCCAAGTAAGTTAGAAAAGCTTTCCTTGTATCATGTTTTATTGTGAGTAGCACACAGTTAAACTGAGTAAAATCTGGATTAGTCAAGTTAATGATTGAGTATTGGTTGCTTTCCCATGGTTTATTCTAATTCACATGAGGTTTGGATTGCTAAAATTCAATTTTTAATGTAACATAGTTTAGATTTGGTTTGACAACATCCTTTTCATCTCTCTAAAGACAGTCCCAGTCTCTCCCTGCCCAGTCAATTTCACATATTTTCTATATACCCGATGAAGTCTTGTAAAACAGCTTAATAGCATAGGATGGTGAAAATGTAAGATTGCAATGTGATACGGGTTACAATGTAGATAAATATACTTAAAAAATAATCTGGTTACCTCAGATGGCTTTTAAAAAATTGTCAGTCTATTGGTGAAATAAGTACACACACAATTTGTCAAAACTTTTATTTTAATTTTAACTTTTTAAAAAACTATATCAGTCAGCTACTTACTAAAAGTTGTCTCATTCTGTCTTCTGTCTTGCATTATATTCAGTATGCATCAGGATAATATCCCATGAGGATTTTCAGGATTATTCATTCTTTGAATAATGGCTTGTACGTGGGCTTCAAAGAAATGCAGTAGGAGTGGGAAGAAAACATTTTCATTTCTAAAGGAATGTTCTGAACTTCCCAGGGGACACTGAGAAAAGATTTTGTTGAACTGAGGGACACCTGACAGCCACTTAAGTGTCTCAGTGCATTCACAGTAAAAACTATTTTCCCTCCTCCCCATATCCCAGTTTTATGCATGAGAACAACTTGGTATTCAAATAATGCATAATCTCGCTTACAGTACAGGGAATTCATTAATGGATAATGCAGAGAAAAAGTGATACAATGTCATCCACAGAAAAAGCAAAGCGCTCCCTTGTGGCAGGATAAGGTTTCATTCAGTCTGATCTGAATTGAAAGAGTTTTGAGCCCTTTCTGTGCTTAGAGACAGTTTGGCTTTTCAACAACCTGCTAAAGAAATGTAGAGCTTTGAAAATAGCAAATATATTTTGATCACCATTAAATTCAGGGCACTACTCTTCTGCTACTCACTTACCATGAGTCTGGCAATACCTTTCCTGGCCAACAAAAGTGGGTTTAATTCACTGGGAAACAGATGGCTTGAGCGTGTAACCACAATGCACTTGAGTCAGCTTTGTGTGCAAAAACTCTTCCTTTGTTTTCACTTAAGGGTTTTTGAAACTTAAAACATGAATTTAACAGCATAAGTATAAAATGTACTATTATCCTATGCATAAATTTTGAAAATGCATGAAAAAAATAGTAGATTGTTTTGAATTTTTTTCCTATATAAATAATTGATATTAAATCCAGGCACATGAGATTTCTTCTTTTGTGTTTTGTTTCTGGTTAAGTAGAAAAAAGGGGGGGGGTGAAATCTAAAGACTTTACAAGTCTTATGATTCTCAGGGCTTTCTAAATACTGTTCATATAGGTAATGGATGACATTTATAACAAAAGCTATTTTATGCATATGTACAGTTTTCTACTCTCAGAGATTTTTCTCTCTTAAATGCATCCATAAGTGTTCCTCGTAAAGAGTACAGATTTTGATCACTGGTAACTTTATTCATTGGTTCAGTGATTGCATCTCATTAACATCCAGACATTAAAATTTTCTCTAATCTGTCAAGAGCGCATAAATTCATTCAGTCATTTATTTATTCATTGAATTTAGCAATGATATTACCAACTCATGGGGTGTCTGGAAACTTTGTAGAGACTTAAAAGAGAATGATATATGAAGAATGGCTTGATAAAAAAGCTACTGCAAGGAAACAAGAAAAGTACATTGTGTTCTGCACTCAGATAGACACAAAAGTGACTCAATCTAGAGTAATGGCAATGGAGATAAAAGAGAGTGAATGGACAGAGGAAAATTGATAGACTGGACAGAGGGGAAAGGTTTTATGTGTTATTAACAGCATCTCTTGGGGAGGGCAGTTCACTGAGATAGGTTAACTGGAGGGGAAATTTGTGGGAATATGAATTCAGTCTTGGACACCTTGACTTTATGTTACTTGTTAGTTACACAAATGGAAAGGTATATTTAAAAAATAGATATATGATTCTAATACTTGATGTCAGTGACTATTTGCAGGATATACCTTTGATTCTTTGAGATAGATTTTGTACTTGACATTAATATGATAAATAGGACATACTAGGAAGACTTATGAAAATGGCAATACAGCAATTTTAAAGCTATACCCATAAGAGCTCAACATATCATGTTAAGTATCACGTAAAAGAGATTAATTTAGATGTGTAAACCAAAAGTGTAGTCAAAGAGATTAGAAACACAAAAAGTATCATATTGTTTATTCATAAGGAAATGCTTAAAGGAAAAAAAATGTCTAGTAGAGTGTCCAATGATGTGAAGAAACTAAGCAAATAAAATAAATAATAGAGCCTATATTGAAATAAACAAGGAGATCTGAAAGAACAAAGTTTTCTCTTGATAAGTTAATGCACAGCAGGGATGACAGCTTCTGAAGAAACTGCTTCAAAGAGCTTAAATAGGGAAGGGAATTTATAGGGCTTTTGCAGATGGAGCCATGCTAAGGACAAGTAGGAGTGATTCTGGGAAAATAACATGCAACACTTTAAGCATTCTGACATGCAAGCTTCCAGCAAAGTAGGACACCAGTTGGTGTGAGCAAGAACAAAAGGACCCCTGCAGGTTTCTTGAGAAAGGTACAGGTTGTTTTTTCTAGTAAATTTGCTTTAACTTTGGGTGGGAGTGAAATTTTCCATCTGGGGCAAATGAGGCCTGGGAAAGTGATGGAAGAAGGAGTAGGTACAAATGAGTTCAGGAAAATACAGTCTCATCTGAAATTTATTAACTGAATATACTAAAACAGATATATAATTTGCTACTTTACCAGAGAAAACAGGAACATTGGAACATTTGAGAAGCAAGTTAAATAAAAGAGTTTTATTAGGAGTTTGGAAAAATGCATTGATTACATTAGCTCTAAATAAATTGTGAGCAAAAGCAATAAAACTCTGTGGGTTAGATGGAATGATGTGTATGTATGTGTGATTTACATTTTATTTTCTTGTTTGTGTTATTGTTTATCACTTATAATTTTATTTATTATCAGCATTTCAATTTGTTATTTATTGATGTGATGGACTAGAATTTATGAAAGTGAAAAGACCCAGTAGGAAAAAAAATTACTGAAGATAGATGAAAGAAAATAATCAACAGTACAAGATTTTTTGACCAGCCAGTTGAGTTCTTTTACCTGCGCACATCCCAATAACCCCAGAAAAACACTTGGAACAAATATTCTGGTAACAGAGAGTTATTTGTTGGTCAGGAAATGGAGAAGAGACCTTATGCTCTCAAACCCTTTTCCCAGAATTGGGGAGAAGCAGGGGAGAACTGAAGAGGGGAAGAGGCCAAATGAGACAATAGGATTTCAAAAAATTAGGTGCAGATTTCCAGAAATTACATTGAAGCCACTTCTTCCAAGTGTGGTCTTGACAAGATCTGGCATGGTGCTGGTAGGCATGATTTTTAATGTAGTAGTAAGGTTTTGTCTTGACCTTTATCATGTTTCCACTTCCACCTTGCTCTCAAGGGATCTGCCTTGTTATTTGTGATTTAAACTGCATGAAAAGATAGTCAGAATTAAAAAAAAAAAGAACTTAATAAGATAAACAAAAACAGGACAAGGCTAAAGAAAGTAATGTTAAGAGTTACTTAACTTAAGAGAGGTGATAGTTAAGAGAGGTGAGAGAGTTAAAACACAGGTAAAGTATCCAGAGTTTAAGGAAACATTTTTCTCTAACTGTATCAGGGTAGGAGGATGATCATAAGTGGAAGATGATTTTAAAATTGACTTTGAAAAAGATAGTAAATTCCTATTTGATTACTTCTATCTTGTCTATGTTGAAAAAAATCATTTGACAAGAGTGGGGATAAGAAAGATAAAACATACGAGAAAATTGTAAAAAAAAAAAAAAACAAAGATGTCATTATCTAGGAGAATAGATTTTAAGTACTGGCAAAAAAAAAAAGAGTAAAATTGGTTGAAAGTAGTGAGCTCAATAAATTAATCACCACTTATTGTTATGGATCCAAGTGTTCAAGGAAAATTCATTTTTCCCGATGTTATCCAATTGCTTTGTTTAGCTATTTAAAGTGCATGGCTGAATTAATCAACGAGTAGAATTTTTCCAATAAGGTATATATGTTACTTTCATCCATAAGAAAGGGAGTATCCCTCCAACTAAAGGAATAATTAGCCTTTCAGAAAAACAGGTTCTTTGTTATGGTGAGAAGTTTAAATAAGACTGTCAATATGTATAAAAGCAAAAATATGCAGATGAATAGAAGAAATGATGATAAAACAAAACAGAGTAGTAGCTGTGAAGGATAACTAAAATGAAAAGAATGAAAAACAATATTTTTTTAAAGTATGGAAGTAAAAATCTATGTGAAATACACTCCCCTTTAGTGAATCTATTGTAATTTTGATATTCATTGAAATCTCAAATCTCCGTCAATGGTTGATAAACAATAGCTCATGAGTGAAATCTGGTCCATCATCTATATTTGTAAATAAAATTTTAGCGCGGCAAATTTGTATCTATCAATTTGCCTGCTATTTATGGCTGCTTTTTGCTCCTTTTCTAAGTTGAAAAATATCATCTAAAACTCATATGTCACCTGGAAATAGATATAAAATGTTTGCTGATATTTAATCTAATTTAAAACAGCGAGAATACTACATTGTAAGAGATTATAATCAGAATATGAATTTTAGATGTATAATTAGTTATTCAGATGAACTCTTATAATTCATTCATTTAGAAAATATGTTTAACCCAACTAAGATACCAGAATCTTTTCTAGAAACAAAATATTTTACAGTCAATGTATTGGGTGAGGTCTTTACGCTTAACAAGCTTATATTTTAGTGGAAAGGAAAATTCAGCAAGTACAACAGATAATATTAAACAAAAAAAATATCAATGAGAGAGCTAGTTACTTTAGGTTGGGCTTCAAAGAGGTCACCCCAGCATAAAAAAGAGACCCTAGTATTCTAGGATGCATTCCAGGCAGAGGAATTAGCTAAATAAAATGTCTTAAAGCTAAAATAAGCTTGACGTATTCAAGAAATAGCAAGCAAGTCTGTTTCCTGGAATTATCATATGAGTGGTAGAATACCTTCAGAATAGGTTAGTCAGATAAAAGCCAGCTCATTTAGCAGTGTGTAAATCAGGATAGCAGACTGAGTTTTATTTCATTAAAATGGAAGTCTCCTGAATTATTTAAAGTAAGTAAGTGGAGTGGTCTGATTTCATTTGAAATAAATCACTATAGCTGCTAGGTAGATTTGGGAGATGGGGGCACAGTTTGGTAGAGAATAGATTGTAAGCACCAAGAGTAGACGCAGGAAGACAAATTGGAAACTATAGTAATTTCCAGGATCACAGTTGAAGGTGCTGTGAATTTAGGTGGATGGTAATAGATGTGCAAAAATTAAATGGATTGTAGATTTTCTTAATGAAATAAAGGTAACAAGATTTTCTAATGAAGTAGAATGGAGAAATATATGTGAAAAAAAGTGAAACTTTTTAACACGGAGCAATTTAGTGCATATCAGGATAGAACCTCTTTAAGGCCTCCCTGGTGGCGCAGAGTTTGATCGCTACTCTGTGGAGCTGTCGGCAGCAACGATGCAAGTTCGACGCCCAGTCAGGGAGAATCCCACATGGTGCGGCAGACCTCTCCTGCCTCGCCCGCTGCTCCCCTCAGGAGTGTGTTTCTGATCTGCCTGTTCTGCTCCCCACTCTGTCTCTGGTAAACCCTCTTGCCGCCCCATGCCTGGCCTATACCTCAGCTTTTATGTATAAATAATTCAATCTTTAAAAAAAATAATAAAAAAAAGAAAGCATTCTGGAGAAGAAAAAGATAGGCTGGTCTCTATAGCAGTGCAGAAGGATTTGGCGAACAATTATAGCTAGTTCTGTTCTCCCATGATAAAGAAAGTGAAGATTTGAGTAAGGATAAAGTCAGGCATTTTTTTGGTATGTGTGTGAAGTGTCTCCTAATTTTTTCTATTTGCCATTTACTAGAAATGTAGTAGCACTGATCAATGTTTCAGTAACAGTCAAATACAATAGGTAAGTTTTTTTTTATCCTTGGTATTTCATATCTTTTTTTTTTGGCCTCATTATCTCTACTTTATATTTAGTAATTTTATTCTTACATTTCAGTGCAAAATTTTACACTTCTCCTTTTTAAATTTTCCTTCATTGCATCTGGATTCTTTCAAGATCTTTTCTTGGTGCTCCTTTAGTCATACAACAAATTCACTATTTCACAACATGTCATTACATCAATTGACAGACGTTATCACCATACATATTCCAGTTTCCCTTCCCATCTCTCTGGCTATTAACTCTCCATTTCTCTTTACGCCCCTTAAAATAGCATCCCTGAGCATTTTATCGTCAGGACTCGTATTTGTTCTGGTTTGAGCTCATCTGCTTCTAAGATTTTAACCTTCAATCCTTATTCTGCACTCTCACAATATGTGATTTTTCTATAGGAGAACTCCAGTTAATTCTTTCAGCGACTTATAACTCAATATATTCAGTGTTGAACACATTTTCTCTTTTATTCATCTACTCATCTTCTTACCTGCTATTCTTGTATTGCTTTTTTTTGAACTGAGGAGTTTGCTTATGCCATCAATGGTTCAGGCACTAATGACTCAGGGTGCCACTGGGGAAACCATCAACCCAATAATAGTCTACTTACATTGTTAGTAGAATAAATTCAAACTACTTACTATGCTGTCTGCCAGGAATATGTGTGGCTTGGTTTTTCATCTCAGGCATCATCTCCTATGCTGCCTCCCTTCTTTTTTTTTTTTTTAAGATTTATTTATTTATGCATACAAGCTGGGGTACAGAGCAGAGGCATGGGGTGGTGAGAGGGTTCACTAGAGACAGAGTGTGGAGCAGAACAGGCAGATCCACGACAGAAAAACACTGCTAAGGAGAGCAGCGGGCGAGGCAGGAGAGGTCTGCCACTCCATGAGGGAATCTCCCCAGCCGGGTTTCGAACTCGTGTCGCTGCTGCCGACAGTGCCACAGTGTAGTGCCTAACTGCTGTGCCACCGGGGAGGCCCACTCCCCCCTTCTTTTCACTATGTAATATGTAGACTGGAAAATGACTTGTCCTTAAAAAACTACACCAAATTTTCCACAGTCTCAGGGTATATGTTCTTTTTTTTTTTTTTTGAAGATTTATTTTTTATTTATACATACAAGCTGGGGTACAAGCCAGAGCTGTGGGGCGGCGAGAGGGTTCACCAGAGACAGAGCGGGCAGCAGAACAGGCAGATCAGAAATACACTTCTGAGGGGAGCAGCGGGCGAGGCAGGAGAGGTCTGCCGCACCATGTGGGATTCTCCCTGGCTGGGAGTCGAACCCGCGTCGCCGCTGCCGACAGCTCCACAGCACAGCGCTTAACCGCTGCGCCACCGGGGAGGCCCTCAGGGTATATGTTCTTATGGAACTCTCCCTAGAATATTATTCAACAATAATTTCAGATGAGTTTTACTTGACAACATTTAGATCTCAGCTCAAATATCACCTCCATACATGATTCTTTTTTGACTAGAATATTCAAATTAAATCCCCTAATGTCACCACCTACCATCACTTTCTGTCCTATTATCTACTTTATTAACTTTGCAGGACTTATCACTTTGTAATGTTACAGGATATGGTCTGTCTTACTCAAAAATGTAATACTAAAACTCCATTTATTGGTACTAAAATAGTTCTTGATCATCTACAGAATTATGTTGGATATTTTTACTATGCTATGTAAGTTACTTATTATCTGACCCTATATCTCACCATCTTGCTCATTTTGTGTTAATTGCCACCCTTTCATATAAAAATTTCTTTCACTTTATGTTTCAGTTATTTAAAACTGAGTTCCCTTCCTGCCCATACAAAGGAAGTATGTTTATTTGAATTAACCTTGATATTTTCATCCATATTGGGGACCATGGGACCAGGTGCAAGTAATCTGAGATTTTGGTAATATATGTAAAGTGCTATATAATATAATAACTACTCGATAAAAGCTTGCTATGATTACTGTAATTTCTCCATTTCTATGTAAAGATGTTAGAGATAGCATCCAAATAGCTAGTAAGGTTTTTGTAACTTCCAAATAGCTTATCTTCTCAAAAAAAGGCAATTTTGTCAATGTTAGCACCCAACATAAAAATTTTCTCAAGTTTATTTCATTTGCATATGTGCTGCATGTGACAAAATGTCAAAAAGCATAAGTAGAAAATGTGACAAATATGATATTTTCATTAAAATATAACATTTGAAGCCAAAGTGCATTCACATTTACAATATGTTTACTTACAATTTTTTTTGTCATCTTGAAAAGACAAATGACTGTATAATTGCAAGGAAAATGAACAATATATACATATATATTCTCTGCACATTATCTCATGATTTATTTTTAAAAGGTATTATATAGTCCATTCTACTCATATAATAAACTTAAACAATTTAAAATAATTAAAATTTTCCTTTGGTGATGTGAACAAATAGATTGAATAAATTATGATTGCTAAATTTAGTAGTAGGACTTTAAGATCATTAACTCATCAAACTGTACAAATTCAAAATGAGCATTAGATTCACTTCACATAACACCTTGTGTGGTGTAAAATAGTAAAAGGAGAAAACATATCATAAGGTAATAGTGTTTGAGTCTGCAAATGCATTTTCACTCTATTGATCCAGTGAACTAAAAAGAATCACATTTGTTTTGTTTCATTCTGTTAAATAAAAGCAGGAGATGTTAGAGTCATATCATAGTTACTAACATAATGGTCTGTGTCTGTCTAGAACAACTGGACCATTGTGTTTGCCTTATAATGAAGTACTGGAGAGTTCATTCAAAAACTGTATAAGCCAGGTGGCATACTAATTTTCACATCAATATATCATTGGATACACAGTAATAGAATCTTAAGGCAGATGGTGTTTTGAAAAATCATTACACATGGGAAGTCTCTTATCTGTTATAAAGAATATCTGGAACATATCTATTTCTATAATGTAAAAGACCATGAAATTTTAATTCTAATATTAGAACAAACTTAGATGTTATCCAATGCAATATTCTACCAAATTGCAGAATTCTGTCACAAAATTCTGAAAGGTTTCTTTCTTTAATGTTTGCCAGGGAGGAGTAACTTGGTATTTCACATGTACTCTGATTCCCTAAAAAAAAAAAAAAAAAAAAAAAAAAAAATCAAAAACAGTCCCTTTTAGCCTTAACTTCTGAAATGATGTGTTGGCTTATGCCCTTTCCACAGAGCAGTTCTTTTTTTTTTTTTTCTCCTATGAAAACATGTATCAAGCTTAAACCACTTTAATTCAATATAAATTTTCCTGGCACCCATAGCACTTACATTTTGGCTTCTTCCAAGGCCCAGAATTATGTTGGTTGCAATACTATGGATTTATTCAAAATTGACTGCTAGATTCTAAGAAAGAATGAGGTTTAACAAATGTAACTTGAAGAGTGAGATAGAGTAGAATCACAGAATTAATAAATGATATATCTAAAAGCACATGTTTAGATCAATTTCCATTCTATTCTACAATCCTGTGATTAAAATTTCACACAAATACTTCTAATAATGGGGAAGCTTCTGATTCCAAAGATAATTATTTCTATTGTAGACATTGAAGCAATTTTTAAAGTCACTGGTTTTAGTGAAAATTGGATATTCTTTTGTTTACATATTTAGTTTTATTTCTGAATTTTAGACCCAAAACACAAATGTAACTACTTGCATATAAGAAATGTTCAAACAGGGCCTCCCTGGTGGCTCAGCGGTTAAGCGCTGCGCTGTGGAGCTGTCGGCAGCAGCAGCGATGCGAGTTCGACGCCCAGCCGGGGAGAATCCCACATGGTGCGGCAGACCTCTCCTGCCTCGCCCGCTGCTCCCCTCAGGAGTGTGTTTCTGATCTGCCTGTTCTGCTCCCCACTCTGTCTCTGGTGAAGCTTCTCACCACTCCACACCTCTGGCCTGTACCCCAGCTGTATGTATAAATAAATAAATAAAAAAAATCTTTAAAAAAAAAAGAAATGTTCAAACATTTAAATATAGTGATATACTATATCTTATTCCCAATTCTCAAATCTACATTCATTTTGTTTCATTCTAAATACTAGTGTTTATTTTCAAAATGTAAGATTGAAGGAATTTTTGATACTAACCATACATTTAGTTTATGGTCTTCATTTAGCTTATGTTCTAGTAAAATTCTTACCATTAAGTCTTACAGATTATAGTTTTTAATTGTTTTATTTTTCTGTAGTTTTACTTTACTCAGTATCAGATTATCGAGATTTCGAGATAAAAAATAAGAATGCAAGTTTGGGAGAATCAAGAAAAGAGGCTATTAAATCCAGTTTTATTCCTAGAAGATCCAGACACTCACATATCCGATATCTGATATCACTCTCTAAGTCTCGTATCCTCAGATGGCGGGGGGCGGGGGTGGGGGGGAGGGAGGTCGGGGCACGGTGATTCACTGATAAATTCTTTAATCCAATATATATTTATCATGCTTATTTATATGCAAATGATATTGATAATACAAATGGCAATATATAATATATATAATACAAATATATATATATGGCAAAAATCCCCCTTTATTGAACTTAGGTTCTAGTGACAGTTTTACAATCACTTTAAAATAATTTCTTGAGTTTTATTACTTAGGATGAGATTAAGCTGGGGCAGAGGAGGAGGGAGAGAGAGAGAATATATTAATAAGAGTACACTGCAAACTGCAACGCTGTTATTACAAAAATTGTGACTTTAGGACCAAATAATTTAAATTAAGTAAAGTCTATAAATACATTGCTCCATTTCACCTAACCTAGTTTACCAGACTAATATGAATGACTAACTTCAGCTGATAATTAATAGTACTTTAACTCCTGTATGAAAATACCTGGTTTCCGTCTTGACTCTATTATCTACTACTTTCATCAACTTCGGCATATTTTGTTAACTCCATATCTTTATTGGAAAATGGAAATCAACATAGTCACTACCTCTGGGGCTTATTATATAAAATTAAAGAAGTCATGTAGAGAGCTTGGTATAGTGATTGGTACACCAAAATTAATCAATAAAGCAGCTCTTCGGTTATTATCATTCTTTTTTATTTATTAAGAACATCTCCTTGGGCCTCCATGGTGGCACAATGGTTAAGCGCTGCACTATGGAGATGTTGGCAGTGGTGATGCAAGTTCAATGCCCGGCCAGGGAGATTCCCACATGGCGTGGCAGACCTCTTCTGCCTCGCCCGCTGCTCCCCTCAGCAATGTATTTCAGTTGCTCTGCCTGTTCTGCTCCCCAATCTGTTTCTGGTGAATCCTCTCGCCGCCCCATGCTTCTGGCCTGTACCCCAGCTTGTATTAAAAATAATAATAATAATATTTAACAATAATAAAAAAAAAGAACATCTCCTTAGCTAAGCTATGGCAGAACACAATGGTGATTCAGAGTCCTAGCTGTGACTGAGACCACTTCACTGTTCCCTCTCAGCATGATTGGACCTTAGACAGGTTTCTTCCTGACTAAAGGTCTCCGACCACCCTTTCCTTAGGGTGTTTGTTTTAGAAACTTGCAATAAAAAAGAAACCTTTCTGTTCTTTTGTGATGTAAATCTCTCTGGGATTGTGTTGTTTTACAACTGAATAATGTCTTTCTCAGTGACCTTGAAGTTCTCACTTTAACTTGTAATTACCAAGAAAGATTCTGCTATCCTCTAGTGTTTGGGGTATGTAACTAAATAACTTCAATAAGAAATAATCCTAACTTCAATAAGAAACAATTAGCGACAATTAGCGTACAGAGGTGTCATATCATTTTGACAAAACCTCCCCACTAATTTGCTTCAATACTTTTCTATTGTCTTACCCAACACTTTTTTGCTTTTTTTAACCAACACTTTTTTGCTTTCTGGTTCAACAAAGTTAATAGAATATTTGTAATAGTCTTCAATAAAGTCCTTCTTGCTTGTGTAACATCACTGAGGCAATTTTTATTTAACAGATTACAACCAAATCATGAACATTTTATTTATTTATTTTTAAAGATTTATTTATTTATACATACAAGCTGGGGTCCAGGCCAGATGTGTGGGGCAGTGAGAGGGTTCACCAGAGACAGAGTGGGGAGCAGAACAGGCAGATCGACCAAAATACACTGTTTGAGGGGAGTAGCGGGTGAGGCAGGAGAGGTCTGCTGCACCATGTGGAATCTCCCCAGCCAGGCATGGAACTGCGCCGCACCTGCCAACAGCTACACAGTGCTGCAGCTTACCTGTTGCACCACCAGGACGGCCCAGAATCATGAAAATTTTAATGTAGGGTTGAAGTGATAAGTCTGATAATTCCAATATACCTGGGCATGTCTAAAAGTCTGATTGGGTGTGTCTGCTTTGAAACTACTGCATTCCAAATTAGCTGCTTCTTGGGAAAAGTATTATGCTAAGGGAAGTGAGAGAAAGGTAGGAGGTTGCCATAAAATACTCAGTCAAGATGGGCAGAAATCATTTTGAGTACATGATGGTATAATTTATACTGATCTTGAACTCAGCCTGCGCCACCTCCTGTTTTCATGCTGAGAAGAAGGAACTGCATGCAAATAAATAGGAAAGAACTGGTTTACCACCAATTCTGTAATATTCTAAATGGTCCACGAGAGTCAAGGATGTAAACAAAAATAAAGCAAGAAAATTCATCTGCACTTGTGTAGGAAAAACATGTTATTGTAAAAGTCCAAATTAGGTCTTTAGCTGGTTCCCAGGAAGCCAAACTTTGAATAATGTTTGTCTTTGAAGGAGTTTTATTCAAGATGGTTATCGAGGAAGTCATCATGATAGGTACCCCAAACCAACCAGCTCCCTGACTGGCAGAAGTGCTGGGATTTTATAAGAGGTGAAGGAATGTGAGAGCAGCACAGGGCCTCATATGTCCAGGTCCAATAAGGTGCTGGGTGAAATAAGTCAGAAGGAGAAGGACAACTATTCACTCATGTGTGAAACATAAAGAATAAACAAAGGAACAAATAAAACTAAACCAAAAAAAAAAAAAAAAAACCTCTGGAGATCCAATTGCTGTATTGAGGCTAGTATAGGGGGTGGGTGCCTAGTGGGTAACAAAGGAGGAAGGAGATTCAAAGAACTATGGTGGATGACTCTGTGTGCTCTGATGATAGATAGGTGTGGCATGGTAAAATACATCTGAAGAAGTGTCAATACAAAAGGAAGAACCAGACAGAATGAAAACAATACATACCACCTTGTAACTAAATAGTCTGTTTATGAGGCATTCTTTACAGTGCCCCAGAAATAATTATTGGAAGTTTTTCTGAGGAGGTTATCTGTTGATTACCCAGAAAAGAGAGAGAATATGTGTTACTACTAAAATGACTCCATCGTCTTGACTCTAGATGTGGGTAGCTACCAGTCATATTGTAATCTTTTTCCAGCATACTTTATGGAATCTAATTCAGTCTACTTTTTAAGTAGGACTTATCCATATAGAAATTGATTTTCTCATTGAAATTTTGCTTTTTAAATAGAAAACTTTAAGTAGGAAAGAGAATATGTTATATATTCCTATAAATGCTTCTTTATTGAGGTAACTGTATATGATTTAGGGTTATAGATTTGCACCTCTTCAGATATATTTTACCACACCATACCTATCACTATAGCACCCATAGTCATTCACAATAGCTCTTTGACCCTCTTGCCCCTCTGCTAGCCATTAGTCCCCCAGTCCCTCTAGTAATCTCAATACTGCAATCAGATTCCTAGAATTTCTTTTGGTTTAGTTTTGTTTGTTCCTTTGTTTTGTTATTTGTGTTCCATATATAAGTGAATATCTGTCTTTCCCCTTCTAACTTATTTCACTTAGTATAATCCCCATCAGTTTTGTCCATGCTGTGGCATAGCAAGCATATATACCATATCTTCTTAATATACCCGTACGTGTATGTTGTTAAACACTTAGGTTGTTTTCCGTAATTTGTCTATTGTACATTTTGCTGCAAAGAATATAGGTGTGTGTATATCCCTTTGTAATATGTAATCAGGAAATTAAAAATAAAATTATATTTCATGAAGTAGAACTCACCATTCTGTCATGGATCAAGTATACATAGATGCCATTGTATTATGTATTATCTCAGATTCCTAATCATGCCTTGGTATTTCCCCCTGGAAGATAGCATGACTTCTAATTACACCTGCCTTCCCACGGGAGACATTTTCTTATTCTAGCAGACACTGAAAATTATAAAATATTATGTAGATTCATGTACCTGATCATATCAGTTTTTTTCACAATTTGGATTCTGTAAATATTCTGTATTGTTCTCTTGACTGGAAGAATTACTCCACAGATGATCTAATTTATTATTTTTTAAAATGTATGTGTGTGTCATTTCACCTGAGTAGTGTGTTTCTCTTTTTTTCCCCTCGTGTATCAACCACTTATGTTGCAAAAGAATGCTAATTTGAAAAGGACACAAGGGACCATGGAGATGGATCACGGGTGAATTGGTGGTGGGTTACCCAAGGGGAATACAAAATCTAAAAGATATAAATAACAATAAAACTATATAATAAAAAAAGAAAAATAAATAAATAAGAAAATCAAACTCTAAAAAAAAGAATACTAATTTGAATTCATAAATTGGATTTGCAAAATATTTGTCATTTACTCCATTTTACTTTTGAAATATTCATCATTTGAAAACAAAGCAGCAACTTCTCAATCTTTTCAAATTCTTCTAAGTCTAAACCATCCTAATTTTAAAGTCCACCTAACTGGTGTTACACCCATGACCTTTGCACTTAACTTTATGCCATGGAGACATTCCCATGATGCCTCCATCCCTTTAGGTAACAAGATAAACTAGTGTCTATCTTGGTGTGTCCTGGAAATATTCTGTATTCTTGGTTTGTTTTCTCCTGTGCTCTTTGTGTCATTTAACTTCTGGTACAATACTACTTCTTTCTTCTCTGCTAGTTTCTACTAAAATGCTGAAATATTAGCAATTGCTACTTAATTATTTAGTTAGTGTTAGCACAGCTTCTTTTAGAAACAGAAACTTCATCTGAGTAATCTCAAAGTATTTATTTAAATTATTATACAAATATACACGTGCAAACATCTATGAATATGCTTATGCTCATATATTTTACATGTTTTACGCTCAGTATTTAACATGTTTGAGTAAAAAAAAAAAGCTGAAGCTAAAGTGTTTAAGTCCTAACAATTTTTTTTTCTCTGAAACAGGATGTAATTGGGCATTAGCTCTCAAAATTAAAGAGCACATATCCTTTAGTCTAGCAAATATAGCCTGCTTAGTAATGCACTTCAAAATAATGTTCATGAGGAAAAATGCCAGTCATATAAATGTCATTTTCTTAATGTTATTGTCTGTTGGTGTACTTGTTTGAATATTAGTGTTCATATTATAATGAATAGGAGAACTCATAACAACAAAATTTAGAATATTATACAGATTCATTGATTAAGGTTATTACATTTTAACTTCTCTCATCTGAAAAAAAAAATGTACCCAGTAGGATCCGATTCAAAGAGTCATTTTATTTATGCTTGAACTGTTCCCAGTTGGCTTAGCTTTCCTATATAGAATATATGATCTCATCCTTTAATTTTACTTGCCCTTCTAATAAATGACTTTAAAAGTACAATATAATACAAACAAATAAAATTGGAATGAGTAAACAGAAAATTAACTGTGACCCAAAAATGTCTACAGAATTCTTTATAAAGCTAGATTCACTCTTTAGCTACATAAGTGAATAATAACAAAAATCAGTTAGCTGTGACTGGAAGTGTACTGCGAAAATATCTCTTATCACAGCTGGAGCACCCCATATGTATTAGCATACTTTAAAAGAAACATTTTAGAGCACATTTATAATAGGTAATCAGAAAGATCAGAGCTCTTAAATAATATCAGGTGAGAAGTCACCTGTGAGCACCTGCTTTGTTTTTTCCCCATTCTTTTACAAATGCATTCAGAAGTATAGATTGAGGGAAAGACATATACTATAACCCTTTCATTCTTGAAGAGGAAGAAAAATATAATGTAGTATAACCAAATGCAAGGTAACATAACAATTAAATATGTGATTTTGGTATGTAAAATGCAGAATATTTGCCCAATATAAAGATAACTACTTCAGAGAAAAAGAGAGCAATACAGGGAGCAATGTGTTACTATTTTAAAAGTGATTAGGGGATGTCTTACTTACAAAGATGGTGACATTTAAGTAAAAAGACTGATGGAAGTGAAAAAGAGGAATTTGTGAGTGGGTAGTTGAACTGTTCTTTAGGCATGTTGAAGGACTAACAAGTAAAATTCCATAAGACTATAATTTGTCAGCAGTTGTTGAAGGAACAGAGTGAGGAAAATATGGTCTAAGTGATTGATGAGGAGAGGAGAGATGAGGCCAGAAATATAAGGGTCTAGGAGGACACATCTTGTATAACCTTGCAGGCTATTTTCAAGATTTGATCATTATTCTGAGTGAGTTGGGAGTGAAAGGAAAGTTAAAAGAAGAGGAATAATGTGATCAATCTCCACTTTTAACAATACCACTTTGGGATGTGAATAGTCTATCAAGGTAGAAAAGAGAAAATAGAATGCTTTTGTAATAAAGTATCAGAACATAGCAGTTAATTATCACCACTGATGATAACAGAAAGGTGGTCAGAAGTGATGAGATTCTGGGTGGGGCCTCCCTGGTGGCACAGCGGTTAAGCGCTGCGCTGTGGAGCTGTCAGCAGCAGCGGCGAGCTCGATGCCCAGCAGGGGAGAATCCCACATGGCGCGGCAGACCTCTCCTGCCTCGCCCGCTGCTCCCCTCAGCAGTGTATTTCTGATCTGCCTGTTCTGCTCCCCACTCTGTCTCTGGTGAACCCTCTCGCCGCCCCACGCCTCTGGCCTGTACCCCAGTTTGTATGTATAAATAAATAAATCTTAAAAAAAAAAGAAGTGATGAGATTCTGGACATATTTTTCAGATTGATTTAACAAGATTTGCTGATGCACTATATTTGGGCCATAAAGAAAAATATTAAGTGTGGATATTTACAGCAAGCACTTGCATTGTACTAGAGTGTGGAACCCTGAAATTTGCTCTGCAAGCTTGAACCATACAAAACACCCTAATTATAAAAGAAAAAATATGTAATGATAGTGTTTCATGATTTAAGAAAATTTTTTGTGAAAACGTTAAAAATTTTGCTGCTGTTGAGAAGTGAAAAATCATGTATCAAAACAAGTGTCAAAATTATTTAGTAGCTGAATATAAAACATTGAGATCAACTACAAAAAAGGAAAAAAAGAGTAAATGCCTGGATCTAAGTAATATGCTACTTAATAAATGTTTTAGAAAAGAGAAAATTAAAATGGAAATCAAAAATACCTTGATAATAATGAAAGCAAGGATACAAAATTCTAGAGTCTACTGGATGTAACAAAATTCATCTTCAGAGGGAAGATAATTGCAATATAGGTCCATGTTAACTAGTTAGAAAAATTCCAAACAAGCAATTTAATACTGCACCTAAAGCAACATGAACAAACGAGACCCAAAGAAAGTATAAGGAAGCAAGAAATGAGAAAGTCAAAATATACAGAGAGGGAAACACTATAAAAATATCAATGATACTAAAAGTCGGTTCTTCAAAAATATAAACAAAAGAGGCAAAATGCATACCTAGGCTAACAAAGAAGAGGTAAAACATGATTAACCAGATTTAGAAATGAAAGAAAAGAAAATGCCAGAAATGTCACAGAAATGCAAAGAATCATGAGTTTACTAAGAACAAGTATGTGTAAATAAATGTGATAGGCTTGAAGAAATGTACAAAGTTCTTGATCAGTGTGGTCTGCCAAGATTAAACCAGGGAGAAAGAGTTGAGTTGAAAAAAAAATGATGACAAGCATGCAAATTTAAATAATATTAAAAATTCTTCCCATAAACAAATGCCCAGGGAAAGATGACTTTACAAATTCTTTCAATCCTTTATAGAAGAACTTATGTCAGTAATGCTAAATTGTTTCTAAAATTCCAAGAGGGAATAGTCCTTGATATTTTTTTTTGTGATGCCTACATTATCTTAATACCAAACCAGATAAGAACAGCACATGAAAGGAAAATTAGAAATAAATATCCCTAATGAACATTCATGCAGAAATCTCCATTAAAACACTGGCCAGTCAAATGCAACAGTATATCACAAGAATGCTACATCATGATCAAGTGGAATTTATCCCAGGTTTGCAAAGATTGTTTATTATATGTAAATCAATCAATTTAATATGTCAGCAAAAATAAAGATAAAAATCATATATCAATAGATGCAAAGAAAATATTGATGATTCATCACCCATTTAAAATAAAACCTCTAAAGATGTTAATAGAAGAAACACAGCTCAATATAATAAAGGCCAAAATTACAAATCAACAAATAATATAGTACTCAGTGATGACAAACTGAAAACTTTTCTTTAACATCAGAAATTAGACAAGGATTCCCACTGTTACCACTTCTGTTTAATTTAATACTAGAGATTTGGGGTAGAGCAATCAAATGACAGGGAATAAAGAAAAATAAATTTTTTAAAAGTGATAATAAAATTATCACTACTAACAGACAATACAATACTGCACATATAGAAAACTCTTGAAACTTAATCAAAAAGTTGTCAAAAACAATAAATGAATACAACAATGGAGCAGAGTACAAATTCAGCATTAAAAAAAATCTGCCACATTTTTATACTCAAGCAAAGAATGAGAAAAAGAAAAGAATTCCACTCACAACCACTTCCTAAAGAATCAAATACTGCAAATTAACCTAACTGAGGAGGTAAAGAACTTAACAAGAACTATAAAATATTATTAGGAGATTGTGACATAGAGATAGAAGGACATCCATGCTCATGGATAGGGAGACTAAATAAAATAAAAAGGACTATCCTGCCAAAAGTGACATGTAAAGTTAGTGCAATTCCAATCAAAATAACGAAAAAAATATATTCCTCAAAGAAACTGACCAAAAAAACATTTATATGGAACAACGAAAGGCCTTAAATAGCCAAATTAATCCTGAGAAAAAAGAGATGCAGATATCAGATTATTTTATTTTAAACTGTGCTATAAATCAGTAGTACTATAAACAATGTGGTGTAAGTATAAAATAGACACATGGATAAATGGGATAGAATCAAAAACCCAGAACTTAATGCATATGCATATCACTAATTCTTATAAACAGTTAGGACGATGCAATGGAGAAAAGGAGACTCTCTGGGTGCTTGGAAAATTGGAAGGTTACATATGAAAGAATGAAGATGAATCACTGCCTAACACCATGCCCAACAATAAGTTCCAAATAGATTAAAGACCTGCAACAATAAAATTTATAAAGAAAACACTGGCAATATATTTCACGTTAATGATAAAGATGTTTTTGGAGACTTGACCCCTTTGACAAAGAGAATAACAAAATAAATAAACAATTGGAAATTATCTCAAATTAAAAAGCTTTTATAAAAGAAAGACAATGTAAGTAGATCAAAAGGACATCCTACTGAATGGGAGAAAATATTTCCACATTATATAACCAATAAGAATATTCAAATATGAAAATACTTATACATTTCGGCACAAACAAGCCAGTTATCCAATGGGTAACAGATCAGAACAGACAGTTCACTAAAGCACATATCCAGAAGACTAATAGATATATAGAAAAATCTTTATCACCTATTACAATTAGAGACAGCAAAAACCACAATGAGATATCATCTCACACCTGTGAGAAGGACACATGTTAGAAAGACTTCCAACAACAAGTACAGGAGAGGATATAGACAGAGGAAACTCACTATAATGATGGTGGAAAAGTGGGAATGTTAAACAGTGCAGTCATTGTGGAAAGCATTCTGGATTTACCTTAAACTAAAAATGGAAATAGTGTATGATGTAGCAATCTCATTTTGGGGCATCTATCCAAAGAATGTGAAACCATCAACTCAAAAAAAATTATATGCTCTACAACTTTTATTATAGCACTATTTATAATACAGAGGTCATTGATGAAAACTTCAATGTCCCTTAATAGAAGATTGAATCAAGAATATGGTATATCCACATGGTGTAATACTATTCAGCCACAAGGAAAGCTAAATGCTGCAATTTTTAGGAAAATGGAAATAATTCAAGGAAATCACATGCAGTATAACAAGTCAGAATATTAAAAAGAAGTATTGGCCATTTATATAAAAGATGAGTTGACAAAATAAAATACTTAAAAACTAGCAGACATTAATAAAACAATGCTTTTGAGGTTAAGAGGAAGAGAAACAGTCAAGGAAATATAATGGAGTGGGGAAAAATCAAGAAATACTGAGAATTAATATGTTTTATTTCTCAGTAAAAAGATAAGAATTATTTATTAAGTTTGAACAGTGTTTGCCTTCTTATCATCAAATACATGTTTGAATCAGCTTCCAAGATTTTGTACTTTGCAATTTCAATATTGTGAAATATCTTCAGGAGTTCCTTTAATATGAAGGTTTTGTTAGAGTCAGTGCCTGCGGTGCATCTTCATTCTTTTTGTCACGATGAGTTTGTTCAGTTTTGTTGATAAGTCTTTCTTCACTGAATTTTTCTAGCTCCAAATCTCAAATGTCTCCAACGGTGGCGATGTCAATTCCTGCATGGCCATCTTTCTGTACATTTATAATTGAGTCCAGTTTCACTTTCATCATTCTGGTCTTGTCTGCACTTTCATTTTTGTTAGCCAGCCCCTCTATTGATTATTTATTTGTATAAAATGTCACTTTACTTGATCACTGAGATCTAAGGAGGCAACTCATGTGCATGCTTTACTGTATGTGCACGTATGGACCCAAACCAGTAATCAACTGAAAGATAGAGTAACGTGACTGATGACAAAAGGAAGTGCTTTTTGTTATTTGCATAGTCATTTGTGTGCTGAAAATCTGGGAGCAAAGTGTTCCTTTATGAAATTACTCATAGTTCCTGTACCATTGTAATTGAAAAATTAGAACTTGGTTCTTGGCAAATGGGTGCTATTCATTCTAAACACTGGTTGTGACATTCATGTATAACAGAAATTGTACAGAGACAATTCCATGTACTAAGGATAAAAGAACTTTAGGAAGATTACAGCTGCCATTTTCAAATATAAACTGAGAAATATAGCTCTGTATGTAGTTAAGAAACAGATGGGAGTTCTAGACTAGTTATTACAGTTAGGTAGAATTTATTCAAATCAAGATAAAACTGACAAAAATTAAAAATGTCTAATAATGAAAAGTGTTGACTCTGAAATAAGTGAAAACTTTATCCCTGGACATTTTCTAATAGGCACTAGATAACCATCTTTTTATCTCAGGAATGTTATATCAACAATTCTAAAATTAATTATATCTTTTAAGCAACTGACCTTAAGTTCTCATTTAACTGTGAGATGCCAGCTCACTTCTGGAACATATTGGAGAGAACCTGCTACTCAGGTCATCGTGTAATCTGTTATTTTATATAGAAGGTGGAAAAAAACTCTTTTTGAAAAGAACTTATAATAATGTTATTGTTACTAACACATGACACATTTAATCAATTAATGGGAATGTGCAAAATTCAGTAAGTGAAATTGCACAAAAAATATATATAATATTGTAATAAGTGAAATCAAGAATTATCAACTCTTTTCTCAGATCTGGAAAAATATAATTGCTTACTCTGGCATATATCATGACATATCTATTGTGCATATACATATGTTCTTATATGTATTGTAATTGAAATTACTTACACTGTAAATTAAAGTATATCCTAGTAAGTATGCATGGTAATATTTTATGTTATATAATATGTACTTGTTTATGACATAGCAAGCTATAATGTTGTTTACTCACATCCATGTATGTAATTGTCACTAACTTAATGGTTGGGAGACTTCAGCAATAGTGGAATTACTGCAATTCAGAAGACACTCTGTAAGTTTTTTTTTGAAAATTTATTTATTTATGCATACAAGCTGGGGTACATGCCAGAGGTGTGGGGCAGCGAGAGGATTCACCAGAAACAGAGTGGGGAGTAGAACAGGCGGAGCAACAGAAAAACGCTGGAGGGGAGCAGCAGTTGAGACAGGAGAGCTCTACTGCACCATGTGGGAATCTCCCTGGTCATACATCAAACTCACATTGCCAATTCCAACAGCTCCACAGCTCAGCGCTTAACTGCTGCGCCACCAGGGAGGCCCAGATACTCTGTAGTTTTAACCTCGTCTACACATTAAGGGATCAAATTATTTAATTTTATATTAAAAATATTACAAAATTATTCCAGAAAAAAATATATAGAATTCTTTTGGTCAGTGGATTTAATTGTTTTGTTTGAAAATGATGTAAAATATTTGATGGCTTTATGACAGCAAGTGATATAGTTTATTATTTTATTTTTTAAGATTTATTTATTTTGGGCCTCCCTGGTGGCTCAGCGGTTAAGCGCTTGCCTTTGGAGCTGTCAGCAGCAGCAATATGAATTCAACGCCCAGCCGGGGAGAATCCCATATGGCACAGCAGACCTCTCCTACCTCGCCGGCTGCTCCCGTCAGCAGTGTATTTCAGATCTGCCTGTTCTGCTACCCGCTCTGTCTCTGGTGAACCTTCTCATCACCCCATGCCTCAGCCTGTACTCCAGCTTGTATATATAAATAAATTAATCTTTAAAAAAAAAAGATTTATTTCTTTTTACATACAAGCTGGGGTGCAGGCCAGAGGTATGGGGTGGTTTGAGGGCTCACCAGAGACAGAGCAGGGGGCAGAACAGGCAGATCGACTGAAATATACTGCTGAAGGGAGCAGCAGGCAAGGCAGGAGAGGTCTGCCGCACCATGTGGGAATCTCCCTGGCCGGGTATCGAACTTGCGTTGCCGGTGCTGACAGCTCGACAGCCCTCGCTAACCCGTTGTGCCCCCAGGGAGGCCCGATATAGTTTTTAAAAATATAATCTGTTAGGAAGCAGGATAGGGAGATATATCATTTTAATAATATTTTCTAATTGCAGCTTTACTTTTCTTCATTTTTTTTCATTGGGATGAGAACTGTGAAATAATTGTCCTTACATATCTTTTTCTTACTCAACAAATAGAAATGCACAGAATACTTTTCATAATTTGCATGTATAAATTATACCATTTATTTTGCTATTTGCATACCTGTTTACACGAATTTGTGAATCAAATCAAAATCATTGATCCATTTCTGTAAATTGAGATTATAAAACAACATTATAAAAAACTACCGAAAAAGAAACTTCTCAAACACATCCAATAATGTGCAAATGGTGTAAGTGTGCTTTAAGTGAAATTAAGTACATTTCCTTATTAGCTCACAGTTTTTTAGCTTATGCACAATTATTAAGAATATATAATTACTAAAATCATATCGACATCTCTGGGAGTTATGTTTTCTTTAATTATAATTTCAAAAAAAATCTATTAATAAAATCCTGTAAGTGCTTCCTCTTTTTTTCCCTAAAATAACAGTGGTCAACAGTCAGATCATTACTAACTTAAAAAGACCCTAATCTGTAGTATCTTGATGTGCTGAACATGAATATAAATCTGGAAATTTTTTATTAGCTCTCATTTTGAAGAGATTTCACATAATTCATTTTATATGTTTCACAGTGTAAATTTATCCAGTAGGGCTGCAACAACATACTAAAGCAGCCTAGAATGATGTAATATTGCATCACATTGCATAATACCATCATGCACACATCATCCAGAGTTGACTGCATCATTTTCTGATGCAATGCAATGCTACTGCCAGGCGGCTGTTGAACGAAGCTGACGTCAGCAGTGACTAGATAAAGCCCTGTCAGAAAGGTTGAGCATTGAAAATATTTCAGACTTTGTGTGAGACAGTTTAAGCTACTGTTCCATAGAACTCTTATGATTTTATCCATTTAAGCACAATACAGAACAGTCATGCCTCAAAAGTGCCTTAATAGCCTGGACAATTTCTGCTCTATTTGTGGGGAAGTGATATTTGCCAACCAGAAGAAAAGTATCACTTCTTAAGTGAAGAAGGCTTATCATCTTGACTTCGAATGCAAGGTTGGTGACCAAGATAAGCCTTGGGCCCTGCATCTCTGCTGTGCTACATGTACAACACATCTTTCACAGGGGTTGAATGGCAAAAGACCATCAATTCCTTTTGCAGTTCCCATTGTGTGGAGAGAGCCAAGCAACCACATAAAAGACTGTTACTTCTGCTTGGTTCCTCCTCTTTCTGGCAGAATAACGAAACAAAAGAAGTTGAGAATAATCTACCCAATCATCCTGTCTGCATTGAGAGCAGTTCCACGTGGTGAGGGACTTCCTATTCCAGAATCTCCAGCAGAATATTCTCTTGATTCATCTGATGAGGACAAGGGTGAGCCAAACTGTTCTCCTGTTGCATCAGCATGCAGTGATCCAGATTTTCACTGTGGTGAATCATCAACCCCACACAGACTAACACAGGAAGAACTAAATGACCTGGTTCATGCTTTGGACTTACCCAAGAGCAAGGAAGGCAGAATTGCTAGGGTTGGTCAAGACTCCAACAATGGAATCTTCTAGAAGAAGATGTCACAATTACTTTCTATCGAAAGTGCCACCAGCATTTGGGGCCTTTCTTCAGAAAGGAAAGCACTCTGGTATTCAGTTTCAATATTGAGGGCCTCAAGAGTGCCTTAGAAATCACTCGTGACCCACAAGAATGAAGACTATTTCTAGACTCTTCAAAACTGAGTCTTAAAGCTTTTGCACAATGGAAACCGTCTTCCATCTATTCTATTCCTGAACAGCTGTCCAAGAGACAAGCAAAGAAATCTAAGAAGCTGTCTATGACTTGATTTTTTACAGGTATTAACTGTAGGCCTATTCCTATTGGTATGCATTTCGTGATGTAAGCATCAATGTATTGCAGATTACAAAAAAAAACTGGAGCCAAAATTAGAATTTGACTGTCATATTCATGTAGAGCACATACAAATTGATAAGATATAACTAATTTCAATTCAGTAACATGATTTCGTAAAAATTTATTGACCAGTGTATAATCAGTCTGCCAAATTACCACTCAAAAGACAATGCTTAAACAATAACCACTCTTGAAAAAATACTGCTCTTGAGAAAAGAGGGGATTCAAAACTTCACTTTCTGTACAGTAGTCAAGATATCATAAAAATAATTATTTCTTAAATGCTTTATCAATGTTATTTATGAACGCCTTGAATACTGTATAACTTTCCTAATCTTATATAACCTGTGACCCATATTGAAAGGATACCCAGTAGAACATATATTGGATATGTAAAAGATACATTGTGAAAAAATATCAAATAACCAACTTTAATCATAAAATTTCCAGTTATCAAGATAATCAAATATATTGCATCATTGATGATTTTCCATATCCTCAAAGTAAAAAAAAAAAAAAAATTCCAGTGTCTTTTATAGTTTGTCACATTTGACAGAAATCCCGATATTTTATAAAACTGAGGTAGAGTGATATTTTTGATACAGAAAACCTTTATAATTTTACAGTGCAGGTTTTAACAAAATAGTTAGTTCCCTGCCCTCCTGTGTCTGTGCAGGTGACTCTCTTTTTCTTATTAAACCTGTCCTTTTAAAATGCAAGGGGAAAAAAGATAAATATATTCCTACCCTTGAAGAGTTAATGTGAAAATGGCACTGTTTATATTGAAAATATACTTTAAATGTTTAACCATGTGATTTTTAACAACTTATTGGTAAAATGCTAATCCTCTAGATTAGAAACCAAGTCCAAATTTTCATTACCAATCGTTTCTTATATATAAATCAATAGCTAGTCTAACATTTGGAAATCTTGAATTGTATAGTTAAAATTATTTTAAAGGACATTCATTTATATCATTGTTGCTGAAAATAGTCCTAAGATACAAAATAGGGTAATGACTCATTTTAATTTTGTTTTTGAGGTGATGGAGACTCATGAAGATTAAGTATCTTATTTCAAATCATAGTTAGTGACAGAGACTTGACAAATGTCCTTGTTATTTTCCGTAATGATTCTGTAATAAGGAAGGCAAGTGAAGATATCTCCATGGGGGCCTAGATGGTTTACATAAAAAAAATTCAATAGTATAATGTCCTTTTATTTGGGGAAGATAAAAATATACATTTCTATAATGCAAACTCAATAAAATCCAGTAGTGATTAAGCACATGTAGAGGACAGATGTACCAGCAATTGTGTAACAGCAATTCTCATGAATCATGTTGTGTCCTAGGAGAATATGACAGAATCTTAAGGTGAGAAATATCCATGTTTATTAAAAGATAGAAGTGTTCAAGGGAAAATGAAAGACAATTTTACATAAAGCTAAATTATTTAGAATAAAATGAATAAACCAAAAACACAAAAAATAAACTTTGATTTAATTTATGGTGGCAGAAAACTATATTATGTAATTTCTTTTGTAACTATATGGATTGCTCTAAGATGAGAATTTTTTTACATTTATTAAAGATAATTAGGATGATGATTTTTATTGATTATATATTTTCAGCTGTCAAAAAACTTTTATTTGGAAGTCTTCAGAATAGCAGAATTTCAACCAAAGACACAAACAAACCTACAAATCCTGGATTAAATAAGTTTTGGAACTGATCTGGAATGAAATTGTAATATAGATGGATTTCATTATATGTAGTAAAGTTAATAGGTGGCTTTTACAAAACACTCGGAGTGCTGTGCTCACAGTATTTATCACACTTTAAAACATTACTTCCTTAAAAAATCTTAGTTTTCTAAATTTTCTACTCTGATAGAATTTTAATGTCAGATTTAGAGTTTACCTATCTATCTATTGTGGTGTTCTGAAGGTCCAAAAATCACCCCCCACCCTGATTTTTATTCTTTTCCTTCTTGTGGTTACTTTGAGTATGTAGGTGCAGCAGTAATGTGTTTTTAAAATGTAGAAATCCCCCCAAATGTATTTGCTTGATTGTATAGGTGCATCTCTTTACTTCTGAAATTCATAATCACTTGTTTAGTTGGTTGAACATTCTGTCACTTAACACAATTTAACACAGTTTAAAGAGTGATTGCTGCATATTTTTAATTATACAATTGACATTTTCACTATTCTAGAAGATGAGCTGTGTGCCTGATATCCATAATGCTACTGTTCTTTACTGAAACACATCACTGTTTCTCTGGAAACATAAGAATTCAAAGAAACATGTATGTACCAAAGTTCAGGTCCCATCATGGAAAATAAAAGTGTTGTGTTTTTCCATCCAAGAGAAAACAAGGATTTTTTCCACTTAGGTTAATTTTGTGAGTATAGACATGCCTTTATTTCTGCTTTTGAAATATAGAAGTTGAAAGTAATTTCATATTTATTCATGATTTCCTTGACCAGTAATATATTTTATGTGTATTTATGTGCTAATAGAGACAATAACAGAGAAAATGAGTGCAAAATGAAAAGTACCATAATTTTTTAAAGAGCTTTAATTAGAGACGCAATTTTTCTCTCCTACTATGAAAACAGTTTCTTGCAATCAAAATCTAGACCTCTTTATTTAAATTCTCAGAAAGTAACAATATACTCACCTGGGATTTTCTCATATCTGGTACTCTGCATGTCCTTAAGATCATACGTCCCCCATGATTTGCAGTAGATAGTTTACAATATAAACATGTGGTAAGAAAGAATATTGATATAGGTGAAAAAAGATAATACATGAATTATTCTTATAATGTTATTATTTCATGAACTAAAGTATAATCAGTCATAAATTGGATATAATTTATAAGTCTTCATACATTAGTTGAATGCATATATGATGTTTGCATTTGGTGCTTAATTAGACACAAACATTTCCTTTATGTACATACCACTAACCACCAAACACACAAGAAAAACACTTAGTGAAATGTTTTTATACTTGAACTTCATGCATGACTATTATTTCACTAATTCCTAACAACTTTATGGAATAGAATTATTATATCATTTTTGTATGCAAAAATAATAAACCAAATAAGAAGTTCATTTGGATAAATACTTAAATGAAGGCACCATTTCAGATAAAGTCTGACTGATGGGAGGACTCATGCAAATGTCCTTCAATTTGATAGAAAAAGAAGTCAGTATAAAGAAATTGTTAATATTAGACTTATTCTAAATGTGCATTTTAATACACTCATATAACACTTTCCCCTCATCAAGGGGTAATAAGATGACAAACAAATGTGTGTATGTATTTAAGAGTAAATATGTAATTGGTATGAAAAATAATGGAAGTACACTATCATATTTTCAGATATTTTAATGAATTTTCCTAGAAAATTGAAGGCAAGTAGAATCAGATAGCCTGAGAAATAAGATGCAAAATGGGGGGAAAGGACACACAAATAACATTCACGTGCATATAGAACTTTATTTTAAATAATAATTGTCATAGTTATTTATTGAAAGATTCCAAAATGAAATAAATAAAATAACTTAATAGAAACTTGAGTGAAGAAGATGAAAATACATTCTGAAAGTAACAAATATTTGGGAACTTATAATGCCTTGAAAATAAACTCAGTAGTACTAGAGACAATTTAAAAACAATTTGTGTTAGAGCCATGATCTTGCTCCCCTCTTACTGGCAAAAATACTTAAGTTGAATTGACTCCACCTTATTTTTTTTTTTAAGATTTATTTATTTATTCATACAAGCTGGGGTACAGGCCAGAGGCCCAGGGCGGCAAGAGGGCTCACCAGAGACAGAGTGGGGAGCAGAAAAGGCAGATAGACAGAAATATAATGCTGAGGGGAGCAGCGGGTGATCCAGCAACTGTCTGCCATACCATGTGGGAATCTCCCCGGCCAGGCATTGAACTTGCGTTGCTGCTGCCAATGGCTCCACAGCCCAGAGCTTAACCACTGTGCCACCAGGGAGGCTCCTACCTTTTTTTTTTTTTTTTTTATTGGTATGGGAACTGACTCCACCAAATGTGTCTGATGGACAGGTGAAATGGTATAGCCAAAGGTGTAGTCACATTGACTATACCTACTATAATTCCAGAAATGTTCTACCTGAATCCTAATCCAGCAGACAAACCTGCCTATATTTAAGGGTACAAGTTGCTGTATTGTTTATAATGCAAAAAGTAGAAGAAAATGTTATAATTGTGGTATAAAAGCTACACCAGGATTAAAATGAATGAGGTATGTATTCATATACTGACATGAAAGATAATCACAGAAGTTGTTCAGAAAATGCCAGTCACCTAATTACATTATAATTATGTATTTTTAATATATAAATACAAATACATGCAGAATCCTAACCATATAGAAAACTGCAGAATGATATATATCAACATATTTAAATTCTTGCTTATAGGGAGAGGAAGAGTTTGATGTAGGGGAAACTGAGTTACTTTTTTTTTTAATTTTCCATGT
This sequence comes from Scalopus aquaticus, assembly GCA_004024925.1. Lineage (NCBI taxonomy): Eukaryota > Metazoa > Chordata > Mammalia > Eulipotyphla > Talpidae > Scalopus > Scalopus aquaticus. The sequence goes on from PVIJ01000852.1 coordinate 50,857, forward strand.
GTTTGCATTATTAGATGTTTTAACATTTATCAGGAATTAATATACTTATAATCATAAATGTACTTTTTGAAAACTGAAATTCAAATACATCAGGTAAGATGGTATATGTGTTGATTAACCTTTATGTGATAATAATTTTAAAATACATAATTAAATCATCACTTGGTATACCTTAAACTTATACATGTTATATGTTAATTTTATTTCAGTTAGCTGGGGAATGAGCTCGACTATTATATTTTTTATTTTTAAGTACAATGTTTTTTTGTGGCTATTGAAATCCATAGTTCTTCCTGAAGCCTGAATATTCATACCAGTTACACTGAAAATATCTTCAATGACAACTCATTCATTTTAAAGGTCAAAAGAAATAATGGGAATTTCCTTAATGTCAGGCTCAAATTTTGCCTTCTTTCCAAAATGATGGATGTAATCTATCTCAGTGAAATTGCAATAATTAATGCAACATTTCTATTAAATTATATTCCTGACTCATCCTGTCAGTTATACCTACTTATTGTTCTATATGTAATTCTAAAATTAACCCTGAAATTTCAATGATTAGTTACAATGATGCCATATGTCAATATTTTAATAGATGACATATACATATGTGACTCCTACATGGTTTAATAGTAATTAAATTCCTTATAAGGGTTCTTAATTTTAAAATTGCAAAATATAAAAGGTGAGATTTTGGATTGTGTATTTGTAGGAATTCTGTGTATATATGCAAATAAGAGGGAACAAATTCTTAATATTTTCTTATTTTGGATATTACTTTGGTAAAATGGATTGCCTCACACAATTTAAACTATAATTCATATTCTATCATCAATTGATAAGTATTTTTTAATTTTTTCCTATTAGAAAATTATCTAGACATTTCTAGAAAATACACACAGAAACAGAAAAACTGGTCTAAATTAAATCTGAAACAGTTCAATGTAACAAAATTTTTCTTTTGTATTTTATTCTCATAATACATAATTAAGAAACAAAAATACCTTAATAATTAGTCACCTGTATTAAATACATATTTGTGCTGTTTTGTGAGATTTGATGTTTCTAAGACTTTGTAAGGAAAAATTCAATTTATTTTGACTGCAAATTAAGTCAAAAGATATTGTTTAAAAATAGACTAGACTTTATCTCAGCAAACACTATCGATATTCCACTAATTCAACATTCTTTTACTTTCTGTATAAATGGCTGTAATGTCTCCTTTTAGCTTAATATGCATTTAAGAAGACTGTCTTCCCTACTGACTTCACAACAGGAAATTTGAAGGTAGAGGCACTACCAAGATTTTATTCCTAATAACATCATATTTTCTCTGATGTGCTTACTGTATTAACTGTTTTCCATAAAGCAAGTCATAACTCAAAGGTTTAAAATCCATTCACTGTGAAACACACCTGCTGTTGACTTACTCTCAATGATGTAATTTTAAAACTTAACTTGATTTCACACATTGAACATTTTATATTGCAACAATCTTTTAATGAGAGCACATACCGTGTTATATCTATGAGTTATAAACATTGTTTACATTTTTTTTAAAGATTTCTTTATACATACAAGCTGGGGTACAAGCCAGAGGCGTGGGGCAGCAAGAGAGTTCATCAGAGACAGAGTGGGTAGCAGAACAGGCAGATCAATGGAAACACACTGCTGAGGGGAGCAGCTGGCAAAGCAGGAGAGGTCTGCCATGCCATGTGGGAACCTCCCCAGCTGGGCGTCAAACTCGCCTCTCTGCTGCCGACAGCTCCACAGAGCAGCAACTAACCACTGCGCCACTGGGAAGACCCCATTGTTTGCATTCTGATTATTCAGAAATCGAAATTTATTTTCTCATGAAACTTTGCTTTCAGTATATTGGACACAGAAAATCCCATAAAATGACTAAAAAATAATGAAATTACATTAACCCAAATTTTCACTATTGAAACTAGAACATATCTCCTCTAGGAAATAGAGGAAAAGAGAAAAGAGATATAGGAAAGCCCCTACCTTTGTCTTGATCTTTTTTTTTTTTTTTTGGTTTTTTTTTTTTAATTTTATTTATACATACAAGCTGGGGTACAGGCCAGAGATGTGGGGCAGCGAGAGGGCTCACCAGAGACAGAGTGGGGAGCAGAACAGGCAGATCAGAAATACACTGCTGAGGGGAGCAGTGGGTGAGGCAGGAGAGGTCTGCCGCACCATGTGGGATTCTCCCTGGCCGGGCGTCGAACTCGCGTCATCGCTGCCGACAGCGCCACAGCGCAGCGCTCAACCCCTGCGCCACCGGGGAGGCCCTGTCTTGATCTTAAATCCTGTCTCTCTCACCTGTTAGTTGTGTGAACTTGGAAAATCACTCCGAGTTAAAAAAAAAATAGATTTATTTTTTTTCTAGGATTTTTTTTTTTACGATTTATTTATTTATGCATACAAGCTAGGGTACAGGCCAGAGGCATGGGGCGGCGAGAGGGTTCACCAGAGACAGAGTGGGGAGCAGAACAGGCAGATAGACGGAAACACTCTGCTGAGGGGAGCAGCGGGTGAGGCAGGAGAGGTCTGCTGAGCCATGTGGGAATCTCCCTGGCCGGGCATCGAACTCATGTCGCCACTGCCGACAGCTCCACAGCGCTGCGCTTAACTGCTGAGCCACCAGGGAGGCTCTTTTTCTATGATTATTAACACAATATATCTTGGTATATCTACCTAAAGTTTTTACATCTGTATTTCCTGCTCTCAATCTTTGCCTCATAAATGCAAATTTTATAAAAATCAAGTATGTGGAAATAAAGGAATCCCATGACTTTGTGGCTTTAATATTTTAGAGATACTCTCCAAGAGGAAACAATGATGCATTCTTTTCTAGAGATATGTATGAGAAAATGAAGAAAAAAATATTCCTTGTCTTCATCCAGTTTTTACAGTTTGAGATGTATTTACTATTGACATAAAATGTCATTAACAAAAGGTAAAAAATATGATGGTGGCAGAAAAGGACTTTCAAATGTAAAAAATCAAATATAATTCTTAGCTCTCCAAGAATTTTTAGAGTTCATATGTGAATGAGACTTACTACTAAAGCTACAGGTTTTTTTTTGTTCTATATCAAAACATGATGCTCATTGCAAATAATAATAAATAATAATAGTAATAGTAATAATCTACAAAACTAATTTACTTAAAATACACTGATAAGGTTGTATTTGAAAGAGAATCAAAACAAAATATATTTTGTAAAAACATATAAAAGTAAATTTCATCAAATGTGATGTTTTGTTACTCTGGCTAAAAGCACTTTGGAGAGTGGATTGACTTTATTTGTTGTGTCAGGTTGGTTAACTATTGTTGTTTGTGGGCCTCCCCTGTGGCGCAGCGGTTGAGTGCTGCGCTGTGGAGCTGTCAGCAGCGGCGACGCGAGTTCGACGCCCGGCCAGGGAGAATCCCACATGGTGGGGCAGACCTCTCCTGCCTCGCCCGCTGCTCCCCTCAGCAGTGTACTTCTGGTCTGCCTGTTCTGCTCCCCACTCTGTCTCTGGTGAACCCTCTCGCCGCCCCACGCCTCTGGCCTGTATCCCAGCTTGTATGTAAAAAATAAAAACAAAACAAAAACAAAACAAAACAAAAAGAACTATTGTTGTTTGTGGGTTTATTTTTTTTAACACATAGCACCTCTGACTAATACCTAGGCACAAAGAGATTGCTGGACAAAAAGCAAGTGTTAATAAGAATTATATGTAAAATTCTTGAAGGAAATTAAACATTTTAACAGGGTAAATGGCCTATGGCAATAGAGGCAGATAGTAGTTATTTTGACTAGAGCATGCATCAGGCACTTAGAATGTCATCAGAAATGCACCCCAGGCCTCCCTGGTGGTGCAGCATTTAAGTGCTGCACTGTGGAGCTGTGGGCAGTGGCGCCCTGAGTTTGATTAGTGGCTAGGGGGATTCCCACATGGTGCGGCAGACCTTTCCTGCCTTACCTGCTGCTCCCCTCAGCAGTGTATTTCTGATCTGCCTGTTCTGCTCCCCACTCTGTCTCTGGTGAACCCTCTTGCCGCCCCACATCTCTGGTCTGTGCCCCAGCTTGTATGCATAAATAAATAAATCTTAAAAAAAAAAAGAAGTGCATCCCAAGGTTGGTTTATGATATACAATATACAATGCTCCATTAAAATCAGCCCCCTTGAAACCAAAATAGTCTAACTTTATAAGATTTTATTCTCATTCTAAAGTGAATACATTTCAACCAGGGAGTTTTCTCCAATTATCAGTGCAGTGTATCTTTCTATTTAGTGGCCTTTTTGTATTCAAGCATCTTTTATGCTTATTCAGGAAACTAGAGCTCACAATATTCATAGTTTATTATGCTAACAAATTATTGTTAACAATAAAGATTTTTTGGCAGGCTAGTAATCATTTTAAGTTTTCCTTACAATCAATAAGATGAGAGGAGACATTGAATAACTGGTAAGCTTTTTTAGTTCAACAATAGTCACAATGAATGCATAAACAATCAGGTTTTAGCCACAGAAAGGGAATGTTTCTTTGTTATTTCTGTTGATTTTGAAGAGGTGGCTTTCCTTTTCCGTTTCTTATCATCATTATTAAGATTTTAAACATCCTATACAGTCAATAAATGCTTATTATTTGATGCAGACAAGGGATACTGAAAAGAACTTCAAAAAAGATTAAACACCAAACTCCTTTCTGAGAAAAAGTGAAGCAGTATTCTTTACACTGTTATATCTAACCCCAAAAGAAAATGATTCCCTAGATATTAAAAAAGATTTTAACCTTATTTCATCATATCCTGTCAACCTTAAGTTGAAGTAATATCTTGATTATGTCAGAATTTATATATGCTCATATAATTTCATAAAAAAAATTGAAAATTAACATTTCAAGCTTTGAGATACTGTTTCACAATGTTTAACACTTTTCTGTAAAGAGGAATAAAATGCAGAAGTATATATAGTGACAATATGTATAAATGTATATATATACATGTTATTTCATACATCCATGCTATTTCATTATTTATTCTCTTCTACTATGAATATTGCTGAAGTTTTATTCCTTAGTGAAACATATTTGTATTCATAGTATAAAATATATGTGTGAAAATGTGTTAGAAATTATATATTACCATTAATTGTTGACTTATTAGGAAACAGTACATAATGCTCCTATAACACTGAAACCAGGTGAGACCAACAGGTACCTGAGGATCCCAAACTCTTCAGTAGATAAAAACTACATTGCCTATTCTAAGGATCCAGTCACACAGAAACACAGAGGACAGCAATCACTCCATTGTGTTCAGACATCTGAACAGATGAGAGAAGGAATAGAGAGGAGGAGTAAGGGAGAGATTCCCAGTCAACTCAGATGGAGACTTTGGAAGTAACCTGAAATAATGCTCCTTGATAAAGATTCATCATAAAACCTAAGGCTGTCCCATTGGCCTCTTCCTTGTTTCCATTGGTCAAATCCCAATATTTTGTCTTCCTTATTACAAAAGCAACAGCTCAACTACAATTGTGCTCTCATTTTCCTCTTTGTTTAATTAAAAATGATGATTTTGTTGCATAGCATATGCAATCCTGAAAAAAGAGAAAAGAAACAGAGGCATCATGGTATCTTACTTTAAACTATACTACAAAACAACACTAATTAAAACAATATGACATTGGGCATAAAAACAAACAAATGGATCAACAGAACAGTATTGAAATTGGAGATAAAAACCCATGTATATATCAACACTTAATTTATGGAAGGCAGTCAGGACCTTACAGTGGGGAAAGGTCTCTTTAACAAAGGGCGCTGAGAAAACTGGATGACCATGTTGCTTATATCTATCCATCCACTTAGAAAATGAAAAAAAAAATAATAAAATTGTATTTGCTGTGTAACTTGCTATAAAATTCTTCAATCCAGAGTGAAGTATTCTTCTGTGTTTTTCATAATTGTTTATCTTTCTAGTTCTTCTGATTTGAATGATGCCTGTAGAGAATAGGTGCTAATAGATTTTTAATTGGATTAATTTACATCAAACATGTTTTGATCTTTTGTAGTTGTATTCTTTGTGATTCTGTGTGCATTCATATCACATGCCACAGATAGAAAATCCCTTTAATTCCAAACTGTGAGTTTATTAAACTTACATATTAGCTTTTTTCTTATAGCTACATGTGAAACATGTTTCTGAAGAATGGCTTCAGCAAATGCAAAGACATACAACACAACAATCGGCCTGTGTGATAAAAGTGATCTAATGTTGATATTAGTCTTTCAAGGTCAGCAGAAGATCATGAAAGAAATAACAAAGTCTGATAATATTTGAAACCAAATGTAAGGAGAGACAAAAATCAAGTCATTCACAATTAATTGGTTTAACAATGGTTTTGTAAGTTACTGTTAACAATTGACAGAAATATTAGAATCAAAGACTAGCAGGGAATATTGTAACATTATACTAAATTGAACATAATTCAAAGACTTTTTCAAAATGCCCACTACTTTTTGAAGCAGCTAGCATGAGTCCACTGACACTAACTGAGTTTAAAGAACCTTTTATTTCAAATTTTATGTAGATTCAGACATGGAATGTACAGGTATTTGAACTGCTTTACAGTTTGATTTGGACTTATGCAAGATTAAATTATATATAGAAAATATGATAGACAATATAGCTAATTAAATGACAACTACATGATTAAAGATAAACTATAAATATTGAATATTCATATATATTTCATGAAATTAATCAATGCAGAATACTGTTCTGAATTTTCAAAACATTGCACCGCCTTTTGACCCTTGATTGTCCACAACTGATCAAAATATTCAGATAAGGCATGGTGTATTCTCCACTGGTACCTTATATTTCCATTTTGAGCTATATTTTGCAATGAAATGCTAGATTGCAGTTGAATATAATTTTTCTATAATAAAAATAGTAAAGCATCTTCCCTGTTAGCCCATAACAAACAATATTCATATCAAAATGATCCTATTTAATAAAAAGTGTAGCTGCTTTTACATACTTTTATAGCAGTTTGATCATATTTAGGCATAATCAGCACTGAAATAAATCTAGTATATGTCTCAACGGAAAGTGTTAAAGCTGAATAAAAAATTGCACAGATCCAGTTTTCTCATGCACAATTTTTAAAACGATGTTCAAAATTATACAGAACTATGCTGCTTAGGCATTTCTTTAATGAATTGAAGTGAAAAATAGTGCTTTCTTATAAACAAACAGGCACATAGAAACAGTAAAGTGGGAAGGAAGATTCAGAGAATTGCATTATGCTAATCCCAAGAAACTAATTCTTGTGATGTAGTACAAGAACAGTCTATATCCCATGCACTTCAAATAAGAAAATATACTGCAGAGGACCTTCAGAAGCTATGTTACTTCACAGTATATTCAGCAAATCAATGTGGTATTGGTTCACTTTTGTAATCAGAACTGTGTGGGTGCCATCAGAGTACCAAAACTCCACCAATTCACTTAGAAAATGAGTTAATTTACATATTTTTAAATAAGGCAAAATTGTAGATATAATTATCTCTTGTATAGGATACTAAATATAAGGGCATGCATAGACACATTCATTTGATTTTTATATAGCTTTGTAATTGAAGTTAGTTTTAATATCAATGATATAAGCTATATTTAATGGAAAATACAACACAGAATAGTTCAGTAAATATTAAATTTTAAAGGGAATGTATTATTAATGAGACTGAAGAAATCTGTAATGTCTGATTATAAATATATTATGATTACACTTTGATAGAACCACTGTGGTGATTTTATGGCAGTGTATACCTTAAGCAGGTGGATATTTTTATTAAATTTGTAATTAAATTATTATTCTTTATTCAAAGTCATGCCAGATATGAAATTTTGCATTTGATATAGTTAATTAATACTGTTAACTGCCTAAGAATCACATTGATCTGAGATACTAATAATGTTTAAATCCTGTTGGTTGTAGCAAATAGAATGACATATTGTCATTCTAATGACAATATGTATTAAGTTATTTAAATCAAATAGTGTGTCTTATTTGAAGAGAATTTTCATAAAAAAATATATAAAGAATATTATGTGAGGTCAAGTACCAGACTCAGTCATCAGATGATATTTATTCTATCATAATTTCTTTTGCAAGTCACTTAGAAGCTAAGCTTGAAAGATAACATTATAGATCTAGAATAGTCTAATAATTTGGGTGGAGGGAAATTATGCAACTGTTTCTGGGTTTTATTTGCATTTTTCCAATAGTGTTCTAAAGTTACTTTATTCACATGCAATGCTGAATAAGAATCTATCACATAAAGCGAAATGCTCTATTCAAACCCTATTCCATCTAATATGTGACCTTGAGATGGTTACACAGTCTAATAATGCATGAATATATTTATCTTTAAAACCAGTATAATAGTAGAATCTTTCTAATAGAATTTGTTTAAGTATAATTTTCAAACGGCTTAAAAGTATGTCTCATACAAATATGAAGTGAACATTTGTCAAAGTTGATGTTTAATCCACTGCTTAATAATGGAAATAGTAGCCTGTTAAGAAGAAGTTGGAAAACATTTATGTATATGGATGAAAATAGGAATATAGAGATAGATATGAAATTTTATAGATTGCTCGGGTTTATACAAAATTGGCTAATGTTGAACAAATGCACAAATAATAACATTTAGGATTATTCCTTCTACTAGATAAAAATTATTTGCATTTCGACCAGAGAAAATTCTGTAAGTTAACCACTGTCCCTGAAAGGTTGAAAAATGCTCAGTAGCTAAACCCAGTAATACACTACAAGAATATCCAGAAATCTCTCTTTCGTGTTTAAATTGTGGATAATTTTTGTTCTGATAAAAAAAGAACAATGAGCATATTTATTAACATAAAATCATTCTACGGCATATAAAAATATGGAGAGGAAATATATAAATTCAAAGCTATACTCCATAATCAATTTTTCATCATTCATTCTTACTAGGAAAATGTTCAAATATACATCACTTCACTATCTAACTCTATTTTATAATCCAAAGTTTTAGGTTCCCTAAAGAGCTTGGAAAGAGTTTAAGCTGAAAAAGAAACAAAGTAATAGTAATGTAAAAATTTTCATTATAATTATTATGTTATTACTATTTATGTGAGTTTACTTGGTCAGATAACCAGTATAATAAGTCTAGAAAGTTCATATTAAACTAGTCTCTTCATTAAAACAAAGTATTAAATAAAATACATAAAAATACATAAACTGTGGATGTATAATTATATCCCATAATGATAAATGCAATGAAAAGACACACAGCTGGGCATCCCTGGTGGCAACCAGGGAGATTCCCACATGGTGTGGCAGACCTCTCCTGCCTCGCCCGCTGCTCCCCTCAGCAGTGTTTCCATCGTTCTGCCTGTTCTGCTCCCCACTCTGACTCTGGTGAACCCTCTCGCTGTCCCACCTCTGGCTTGTACCCCAGCTTGTATGCACAAATAAAGAAATCTTAAAAAATAAAAATAAAAAAAAGACACACAGGTACTTAATATATTTGAAAACAAACAAAATAAATATACCTGTCTAAAAATTCTTCCTAACTATGAAAATAGATTCTGAAAATGTTCCTAAGACAACAGTTTCTCTCAAGATTGGCTTTCTTTAAATTCTGCACAAAGTGAGGGCTTCCCTGGAGTTGCAGAGGTTAAACTCTCAGTGCTATCAAGCTATGGCCAGCCACTGCAGCATGAGTTCAATCACCAGACAGAGAGCTAATTCTCATGGCACAGCAGACCTTTCCTATCTCACCCGCTGATTCCCTCAGCAGTGTATTTCAGTAAATCTGCCTGTTCTGCTCCCCACTCTGTCTCTGGTGAATCCTTTCACCCCCCCCACCCCATGCCTCTAGCCTACACCCCAATTCTTGTATGCATAAATAAATAAATAAATAAATAAATAAATAAATAAATAAAATAAATAAATAAATAAATCTTTAAAAATCTCTAAAAATATTCTGCACAAAGAATAAAGATTTAATTTTGTTATACTATGAGAATTTGTGACTATTTCATTTACTTAAACATTATTAATATTATGACTCAATCAAAACTGAACTCCTTTCACTTAAGTGATGTTATAGTAGGAAAACATGTCTCACACAAAAGGGAAAAATCTGTGAAGACTCACAGATACATAGAAATTTTATATTGTGAGTTCTACAGTATCATCCACAGGTCAAAAATAAACAATGAAACACAATAATCTTCCACTCCAGATTTCAAGGGCTGGTTTTTCTCCCAGTGGATTTGAGATTATTAACTGATTTGAGTACATAAAAATTCAGGAAAAAAGAAAGGTAAATGAATATATTCCGTGTCACCTCTCAACACAAAATTAGTCTCTATCACTTTTTCCTGTAGTGTTGAGATGATTGAGCCAAATTCCTTTCACTGCTGTCATCAGTGGTAATAATTGATTATCATAGTCAGAAGAGAAGGAAGCGGGAACGGCAGGGGGGAAGTCAAGATAATTGCCACTAAAAAGGTATAAAATAGTTTATCTTTTTTTATTATTATTTATATTTTTTTACATTGTGTATTCCCCTTGAGTAACCCACCACTGATTCACCCGTGACCCATCATCATCGTCCCTTGTGCCCTTTTTTTCCCCATTTTGAGCCCTTATCCTCCCCCTCCCTTGCTGGGTGTCTCTCTCTTGTTTAGTTCCGCTATATTTCTGGTATAAGTGAAACCATTCGATATTTTTTTCTCTTTCTTTCTGGCTTATTTCGCTGAGCATGATCCCTTCTAGTTCCATCCAGGTTGCTGCAAATTGTAGGTGTTTATCATTTTTGAATGCTGAATAGTATTCCATTGTGGATATGTACCACATCTTCTTGATCCAGTCATCTATTTTTGGGCATCTGGGTTGTTTCCATACCTTAGCTATTGTAAACAGTGCTGCTAAACATACGGGTGCATGTATCCTTTCGGATTAGTGTTTTTGTGTCCTTTGGGTAGATTCCCAAAAGTGGTATTGCCAGGTCGTGTGGAAGCTCCATTTTTAGCAGTTTGTGGAATCACCATACAGCTTTCCATAGTGGCTGGGCCAATCTGCATTCCCACCAGCAGTGTAGGAGAGTTCCTTTTTCTCTACATCCTTGTCAGCATTTGTTATTGCCTATTTTTTTGATGTGTGCCATTCTCACAGGTGTGAGGTGGTATCTCATAGTGGTTTTGATTTGAAATTCTAAACATGTATAAAATAGTTTAATAAATAAAATCTAGCCCAACTCTTCACACTATTGTTTGCCTATTTCCAGCTTTCAGATGATGTTTCTCACTTATGTTTAAAAAATTGTGTGTCAATGTATTTAAAAACTCTTAAAACAGTTATTGGCTTATAACTAAATAATATGTACTGCTATGTTAGCTATTATTTGTTTATATATTTTTTGAAAACCAAGTATAATATAGTTCCCTCTTCTTCTAGTCAGGAAATAATAAAAGATGAATTTTATCTTACCAATTATCTACTTACAGGTAGTTAATGATGATCATTTCTTTCCACTCAAACCAATAATAGCACAATGCTATCAAAATCTTGGGCCACCGTGCTAACTTTATGTTATGAGCACTGTTGGAATTATGTTACAACAGAACTAGTCATAAATTTTCTCTCAATCACAGTCCTGATTGTTTGCATTGTTCACTGCTATATTCTCAGAAATAGATCAGTACCTGGTGTATAGTATCTGTTAGGTAAAATAACTATGAGCAAATTGATACAAATTAGTTGCATATCTACCCCCATATATTTTAACCCTCTAGTTTTTTTATAGTCAAATGTTTTTTTCTCATTTCCTTTAGTTATTTTTGTTAAAATTTAAATAACCTACCTTAACTAAGTGTCCTTACTTCTTGAGCCAGAAACCTTAACCTCATAGTGATGAAGGGTCTCCATTTTGTCCCAATTACCTCTTCTCTGTTGATAGACAATGCTTCCTAAACAATGCCATTTATATTAATTGTTTTCACACTGATGATTCCGAATGTATATTCTATTTGGTTATGAGAGTATAGTTATTTTTTGAAATGAAACAACACAGGTTATTATGGTTGGAAAGATATTGTTCCTTCTTAACATCATAATAATCTGTGATATTTTTTTTAAAGATTTATTTTTTTATTTATACATACAAGCTGGGGTACAGGCCAGAGGTGTGGGGCGGCGAGAGGGTTCACCAGAGACAGAGTGGGGAGCAGAACAGGCAGATCAGAAATACACAGCTGAGGGGAGCAGCGGGCGAGGCAGGAGAGGTCTGCCGCACCATGTGGGATTCTCCCCGGCCAGGCATTGAACTCGCGTCGCTGCTGCCGACAGCTCCACAGCGCAGTGCTTAACCGCTGTGCCACCAGGGAGGCCCAATCTGTGATATTTCATTAAAAAAAAAAAAAAAAACTACCAAAACTCATCCATTTCATCCTAATATGGTGATAGATCACCATATGGTGATGAAACAACTACAGGGACTACACCTGAGGGGAAAAAATCAAATACTATCCAAAAATTAACAGTGATGTAAGAAAAAATACATATTACTATCAGTTTGTCCATTGCCATTGACAATTACTCTATTTGCCTTTAGTTACAAACTGCAGTTATGTCATTTATGTTTCTTTCTGTTTTTTTTTTTAGTTTAATATGCCAAAGCTCTCACATAAATACTATAAATTCAAAAAGGTCAAAACTACATGAAATTCTTGAAACACATGACCCTGTACCTGTTTTCATAACTTTCATTCTCATGTCTTCTGTTAGATTCCCATACAGACCAATAAAGAAAATTTCCTTTTGACATGACACAATGAAATTTGTGTTCTAGAATATTAGGGTTTGCCTTTTACATTTGTCAAAATCCATCTTGAAATGAGATTTGTATACAAAATGAGCTACTCTAGCTTTTTTTTTCATTGTTATTAAAATGTAAACTATGAAGTCCAAGATTATGAAAGTCCTGATATTTTACCCTACTTGCAAGTTAACAAGTTACCTGGCTCTGTGTCAACACATGCACCTTACACCCACAGAGCATCTAAGTCACACAAGTGTCTCCACCACAAGTTGATGTGATGAGATTCAAGTATAATTTTAATACCTGTGTGTGCAGTGAAGTTTGCATCACAGAGGAGCAACCCTATAATTATTAGATTCAGTGCTTATATAGCGTATTTATCCACTCTGTCCTACCTCTTTGGAGAGAAAAATGGAAAGCTTTGTTCTATAATATGTGTAAATCATTTTTGGAGAGAAGAAAAGATTTCTAGGTCTATTACATTTGGAAATTGTGCCAATGGATCCAGGGAGATGAGTCTTTAAATCTTTTGTGAGCAATTCACTATCTCTGACTTTCAAGGCATAGTTGTCATTTAATAATAAAGCATGGATTGTGCTGAAATGTGAAAATATTAATGGAGCATTGATTTCCAACATTTTTTTCTTCAGTATCATTTAGTGAATAGTCATCCATTCCCCAATGATCTGCAAAGCAAACTGGTTGTATAACATTTTCATAAGCATGGAGGTGTTTTGAGCTCCCTATTCTGTTCAATTCCTTTATTTCTATTTGTACATAAATTAAATTTCATATTCATGTTTAATGAAATCCTTATGATTAATCATGTTGTAGAAAGATCCCCTTCATTTTGTCACCAAAACTCCCCTAGACTAAAAATTAGCACTAATAGGAATTAAATTCTAACAACACTTTGATCACTTTTTGTGCTACCCCCTCCTTGTTATTATGTTTAACTTAAAATCAATGTATTTTTCTCCAACTGTATTTGCAGAATCTGTGAAAAGTGATTGTTTTATATTCCTACCAGAAATTCTCTGTGCCCCTTTGAGATCCATAGCTACATCAAAAACAAATATTTGCTAATTGTTGCTGAATAATGGCCCTATAGGACGTGTTCCTTACTCAGAAAACCAAACACCTTGACTCACCATGCCTCCTCGGACCTGAAAACTCAAAGCCCCCCAATTCTTTCACAACAAGCACCCCCTCATTTTTTTTCTCCCTCCTATTATGTAAACACAGTACTTCCACCATTTGGGAGTCAGTTGCAGGGTGCCCATCCAGCTTGGTGGATGATGGACACCTTGGAAAGATATTCTCTTCTGGTTCAGAGTTTGGATTTCTGTATAGGAGTGAAATAACTGTTTTGGTTGCTTGAATGTTGCCTGATAGTGTAAGTTGCCCTCTAGAATTCTTTTGATTATTTTTGATTGTTTAAACTTCTAAAGAAAGTTTAGCATTAGTGAGGTGAGTACTAGAATTAGTGAGATGAGAAAAATATTTTTGTAATTTTATCAAAATTGAACTGAATCTACAAAACAACATGAGAACTTATATTTTATAATATTGTATAATCTTATTTATAAACACATTTTATGGATTTTCTTTAATATTAAAATATCCAAACCATAAATTAATAGTTAAACCAACATCTTAATGATCTATTCTCAAAAGAGAATATAAGAAAATTGAAGTTCATTCACTTAATAAAATATATTTGTTATAAAAATTAACCTAAAATACTCTACCTGAACAAAATTTGAGCCAAAAAAATTCTACTAAACAGGAAAAACAATTATCTTGTAACATATTTTTTTTCTAAAAATGTAACTAATTTTATCTTAAGTGTGTTTCATGTCATATTTGAAACATATTTGGTAAATCTGGCAAACCTGTTTTCAGGTTAACTATTGACTAGGTATCTCCTTAACTCCTCTTCAGTTTAGAGAATTTGACAATGCTCAGTTAATCCTAGACTCACTGGCCAATTGAAGTGACCATTTTATGTTTACTTGATAGCTTTAACCAGAGGGAAAAACCTTTTCACCTCTTTGTGACAGGCAGCATTCTTACAACTTAGAGCAGGTTTCCCACTAAAGTTCAGTCCTTTCCCTCCCACAGGAACTGGAGGTAGGGGTCCTATCTCCCTTGATGTTTGTGTTTCAAAGAGCTATATCTTTGGTTCTTAAGAAAGATATCTCTGGGTCATAAGCTACAAAAGGCCAACTATAAAAGGACCTTCATAGTCTTCAAGAATTTTTGAAGACTTCAGGCAGATAAGAAAAAGCTTACAATTTTTCGAAGTTAAATGCACTAAGATAAAGGAGGATAGGGAAATATCTACCTTATTTTCAACAAAATTAAGTCTCTTTAAAAAAATGTATTCTTAAAGTCAGAATATTTTGGATTTCAGATAATGCATTGTTAATATAAGTGTGTTCTATGGTATTGCAGGGTAGGTGGAAGCATTGTCAGGGTTTTCCGCCAACCCCCTCAGTGATGGGCCTCTGTAGGTCTAAGCAGGTCCCTGATGGCGGCTGCCTGAAGAGGGGCAGGGCAGGGCATGGGGTGTGCGTGCTGGAGGCGGAGAGCAGGAGGAAGAAGAGTGCGGCAGCAGTGAGACCCTGAGACGCCACCAGAGAACCCCCGGAGTTGAAGACTTGCCCGGGGCTAGGAGGCCTGCCAGCCTCCTGGCCCTCTGGCCACCCTACCTGCCTTGCCCCTGGATGCCTCAAAAGAAAGATGTAATAAAAAGCCTAAAAAGCCACCGAGGGCTCCTGGACTCCTTTCCCTGTTGGCCCGTCTGCGCAGCTTCATGGAGAACCTGTGCTTCCTGGTGTTTTCCTGCCATAGCAGGTATACATGTATCTCTTGATTATTGGTTCCAGGTTAATTATTAGCATGGTATAGAGAGAAGAAACACTAACAAAACAGCCCTCCAAGCTCACAAAATTTTATCAAGCAGAAGATCCCACTGTCACATCCAGAAAAATTCCAGTGTTTCAGACACAGAGCACCAAAACTCTGCTTTCCTACTCAAGCCTCATTTGTAAGAAATCTGATACAAAAAAATCCTTAAGAAGAGAAGTAAAGGCATCTGTCTAGTACCTGGATAAGACTGGAAGCAGCTCCAAGCAAAGAACCTCGCACTAATAGAAATAAATTTGAGCTCTAGATGGAGATTTTAGTAGGTTAAAAGAGGGACTTCAACCAAACAAAGTAGTCACTTAAATTTAGCAATTATAACAAAATAATTTATAATGCTAATAGCTACTTTGTCATTACAACTATTCTAATTCAGCTAGTTGACTTAAGATGAAGACCATTCTCTGTGAGAATGAAAGGAATGATTACTAGCAATCCTTGTAGACAAGGGTAACATATTTGTTCTTTGATATGCAACTAGAGCTCCAATTTGCAGACCCTAATCATTTAAATTCACTATTATTCTGGGGCCTCCCTGGTGGCGCAGTGGTTACACGCTGGGCTGTGGAGCGGCCCAGCTGTCAGTGGTGGAGCTGTCAGCGGTGGCAATGCAAGTTCAACTCCCAGCTTGGGAGATTCCCACTTGGTGCAGCAGACATCTCCTGCCTTGCCGCTGCTCCCCTTGGCAGTGTATTTCTGTTTATCTACCTGTTCTGCTCCCCACTCTGTTTCTGGTGAACCCTCTCGCTACCCCATGCCTCTAGCCTGTATCCCAGCTTGTATGTATAAATAAATAAATCTCTAAAAAAAAAAAAAACAAAAAAATAGACTCATTATTATTCTCAAGACTTTGTTCAAAAACACCTGCTCCATTTATAATTATAATACTTACCTCACAGACCTTAGCAATTGCTATTATTGACGTTGATATAAAGTTAAAATTCTACGTTGCTTGCACCAGGCTCATAAGTAAGCAGCATAAATGCTTGCGAATAGTTTTCTTGTATGGTCTTCTCTGTAATCTTGCTTCAGAGATTCATATTATTCAGTAACTGAGAAAATTGAATTGTGATGCTTTTGAGATTTGAATGCACATTTATTTAAGAAAACTATGGCCATCATACAAAATTTTCTATATTAACAAATAAAACTTTAGGTTTTCTTATTTTCTTCAATATACCATGTAAAGAGTAGATTATAGTACCGTCACTACAACTCCCAAGGGACAATCTTCAGACATCTCAGTAGGCCAGTAGTTCAATTAAATGGCCATGAAAAGAAACACATACATCAAATCATATTTATTAGTTAGGTTTATACACATGCAATTCATATATCTGTATCTGGCCAGGAATGCTGTGGTTGGTTGGAATGTTTCCATGCCTCAATAACCTACATATTAAGTTGATTGATCACTTAAACCATCTCCTGCTTCCTTTCATCTCCTATCATTTGTTAAGAGTGCTTGATGACTGACATCACCAGTGGGGTACAGCACTAGACAGAGAGCTAGCCTAGAAAAAGAGGGAAAAGAAACAAAAACCTGTCTGTCAAACATTTGTGATCAAAAAGTGATATTTTACAGGCATATTATCACTGTCAGCTAAATGAATAGGTAAGTGAAATAAATGTGATCTGAAACTAGAGATGAAAAGAGATTCTACAACTTAAATTTTCAAAGAAAGAATAATGTTGAGGATAAAATTATTTATGAATGCCACAATGTTTTACAGTTCAAAACATAGAAACAGTATTCAGACAAGTCATAGCTTCACTCTTCCATTAATACTAATGCAGTTTGGGAGCTGAGTAGTTTGTTGGTAGTGATTTAACACTCCTTTGTTTTCTTTTTTTTTTTTCCTCTGACATTAAAACAACAAACAAAAGCTACCAGAACATCCAAGCATTTTGGATCAGCATATCTGAATATACCTATCAATCAATCATGTTTTCTTATCAGTTACAACAATTGTTCTCCACTGTATATGAAAAAAAAAAATGAGTTACACCATCTGGATGTCTTTGAACAGAATAAACAGAGTATTTTGAAATGTAATTTACTGGTTAATGTTCTCCATAGCAATGATCTGAGAGAGCATCCTATTGCTATTTTTAATTGCAATCCTGGCAGAGTAGGATTAAACCTCATTATCAAACTTACAGAGTAAATAAGTCAGTCCCTTCTCCCTGGGTCTTACACCATGATGTCATTTACCATCCCTACTATTATCCTAAGGTCCTCAATTATTTGCTCTGCTTCAGCCTTTATGAAGAGCCCTATGCCCAACAATCTCAATTAAAAAAAAAATCCAAAAAAAAAAACATTATACTTCCAAAATCTTTTTATAGGGCATAGTTTCACATTTTCTACTTTTCTATGTTAATTTGCACAATCCTATATGTAAAAGCCACTGATTCTACTTTGCATTTGGTGTGACAAACACTGACCTAACCAGTCTGTTACCTCTCCAATTTCTAAGATTAAGCTGAATTGTAATGACAAGTTATTTGTGCAGAAACACTTAGACTAATGAAAGAATCTTGCATTAAACCCTGGATTTTCAAAGTGCAATTCCTAAGGGAGTTGTTGTCGACCTTTTATCCCCAGCAACTTCCTCTGACTAACTTCTGGCTATTCAGCTTTTCCTGTGTCAAGCGCATGAGTTGCCCCCACTTCTTTCTGTCCTTCAGGAGTCCTCATCACCTTAATTGTGGTGTGTTACTTGAAATACTCTCCTCAGAAAGCTTTTCTATTGGTTGCATGCTAAATTCTAACCTGAGTTCAGAATATTTTAAAGTAATCTTAAAATCCAGTCAAACTAAACACCAAGGAGAGAAGAAAGTGAAAAAGAAGTCAGATAACCTAAAGAAGATCGATTTAAATCTGGTTTTAAACTTATTAATAATGAGGAGGCTACCTTCTGGATTTGTCGCAACAGGCCAGTGGGAATGTTTCTCTTTGATATGTTTTATCTTTGGGCAATCGGTCCCCTTCTGGAACACCTCATACATTCAGTAGCTGTCATCTTACTTCTTCAATTCCCTTCTGTTTTCTGAAACAATCTGAATATCTGTTTCTTAGTCTTTACAGAAGTCCCATGTGATCATGGCTAAATTTATACACACCCACCCACACACACACACACACACACACACACACACAACTCTTCTTCTTTGATATATAATTATTTTCTGAGATTTAATTTTAAAATTCTGCAATGTCATTTACAATTTTTGAGGGCAGAGTCTATAAAAGTTGGGAATACTAATTTTAGAGAGAAAACATTACCCTTTGGCCTACTAGAAATACTTCTCAATTTTCCTACTACAATGAAATTTCCAATTCATACTCAATAAAAATTGTCCTTGAAGTAGTCCTTCATTGTAACATATGGCACCCATTTTGGTCATTTCTAAGTGAGATATCAATTTGTCTCTGAAAGAGAAGAGAAGGCTGACGATATAGAATGGACACAAGGTCAAGTATTTGTAAACCAGACACATATATGAAATGAAATGGAGGTGTTCAAAGACACTCATTTGAGCTGCTGGACAGACAAAGATATAAGACACTATTAAGGATTTGTCTATGATTCCTTACTACTATGAACTTGATATTTAAATGTATATATAATAGAGTGGGTCATACTTATAGAACTGAAAACTAAAAGCTAGAACTTGTATAAGGTTTATGGAGATGATATTGTCACCAGCGCAATCATCCAATAATTAGCCAAAGTCTAGGTTAGACTTTCACTGTTAATAGTTACCCTGGTACATCCAATTTTTCAAAGACAGAGAACAAAAGAATTGATTAAATAATTTCAAAAGATAAATATTCTGTAACATTTCTTAACATGCATTACTTGGATCTCTAATAGCAACAATAGGTGGTGCACAAATAGTTGATTCTTCATTTCTGCTTCTCATATACATATCAATTCTACCGTGATAAAACTAAGCAGAACACCTTGGCATGGCTTCTACATGCAACTTATTCACATTTTTTTTTTAAGATTTATTTATTTTTTTAATATTTTTATTTATTTATACATACAAGCTGGGGTACAGGCCAGAGGCGTGGGGCGGCGAGAGGGTTCACCAGAGACAGAGTGGGGAGCAGAACAGGCAGATCAGAAATACACTGCTGAGGGGAGCAGCGGGCAAGGCAGGAGAGGTCTTTTGCGCTATGTGGGATTGTCCCTGGCTGGGCGTCGAACTCGTGTCGCTGCTGCCGACAGTTCCACAGTGGAGCGCTTAACATCTGCGCCACCAGGGAGGCCCCTTACTCACATTTCAAAAGCTTAGTGCTTCTAAATCTTTGCTCCTATTTTGATTTAGCCTCAGCTACCAAAAAAAAAAAAAAAAAAAAAAAATCAACTAAAAAAAACTCCTTTAACTAAATGTAAATATTTATGTTGCAGAATGTTAAAAATTACTTGAGCTTCTGTGAATTGTTTCTGTGACTTGTTAGTTCATTTCCTTCTCCTTTTTAATATATATGACTATTAATCTAAAACTAAATAATTTACATAAGAAAATAATATATATATAATCACAAATTATTAAAGGATGCCAAACAGACATGAAAATACACTTAGTGCACATGTGCACTTTTTCAAAGATCCATACTTTGAAGGAAAATGTAGTGTAAATGTAATTAGTCATCCCACACATCTGGCCCTGTTATAGAAAACAGTTATGTTTTTCATTAGTTCAGTGATATGCTGAAAATGTAAATATAAATATTATCCTAAAAATAATCTACGGTTCTTCTTAAGAATGCTGCTCTAAGTTTCTACTCTCCATTCCATAGGTTAGGTATAATTTTACCTTAGATGACTTAATTTTATTTGGGTTGTGGCACTCTATTACATGAATTTACTACTCTAATCTGTGAAATTCATTGCTCTTAAATTGAAATATTCACATCAATATAATCCTTTTAGGTCTTTATGCAACAACATGTTTTTTTTTTCTGAATAGACAATTTATTAAGTTGGATAAATGTTATATTTATCAAAATACAAATGGGTACATGTCATTACTAATGCAATATACCCAAAGAGTAAGTGGTTCGTTCACAAGACCTAATGTATTATTATATTTAATTTTCATAAATGCAATTGTAAATATGTTCTATGGTATCCAGAGATTACTTATACTTCTATTTTCTTCTTATCATTATAAATCATTATTAATTAGTAAGCTAGATAACTAGCTATATGAGCTAGTTTTATGAATTTTATAGTTACTCTGATCCCTTAAAAAACAAAATTATATATTTATTTTAAAAAATTACTTTGCTATTATTAACTGATTATTTACTGATCTACAGTATGACTAAGATCATTAGCTAGCCATTTTCAAAATTAAAGATTTTTCTGATCTCCCATGATGCACTTATTTATACTTTTAAAAAAATTAACGTTGTACAATCATGGAAATGTTCATGTTACTGTTTTTAGTGATAAAAAGTACAAAATTACAATGCATGTTGAATATATAATCTCCAAATAGCACCAATATGTTGCAAAATTCAATATGAATCTCTAATTCACTTATAGAAACACTCTACTGATTCCTTCAATAAATAACTGAGGATCATGTATAATGCAATAGTGCAATTGCTATGAGCAGGATTAATCAAGTAAAATTTAGGAATATTGACTGTCAATTTGTTTTAACAGTTTTATTATAGAGAAGGTCTTCAATTTGCTAACTCTACTTTAAAATGAAAACAAACCGATGCCGGTGCCATATGTTTAAATTAAGTGTGCTATTTTGGCCTTGACACAACCAAAATAAGAACATTATTCAATAGCAGCACAACTTGTCTATATATCAGCTAAAACGATTGGAGCTTAGTGTCCTCTGTAGACACTGAACACAATTACTCGATGAGTAGAAAGGTGATTGTTTTTCACTGACTTGAAAGGTCATATGCAATAATGAAAAATTTGTTTAAAAAACTGACTATGCCCTTTTGAACCTTGCTTGAGAAAATGATGACTGAAGCAGCATTTAATGAAATTGCATTGGATACCCTCTGCTAGACCTTAAAAAAATTCCTCTGTTCCTTTGTATTTGACAAGTCTTTGACAATTGAACTGAAGTTCCATTTGCATTTCACATAGGTCTTTGTATTTGCATGCTTGCAGAAGATTGGGAATGCAGAACATAAATAATATTATTTGCTGAAATTCAAATGTTTTTTAAAAATTACTCAATTCTTCCCTTTCTTATAGAAATAGAAAAGTTAGATGGTTTCAGATGACTCCGCCACTTCCATTACTATGTGTATATTAATGAAACACAAACAATTTATTTGTAGATTGTTAAGCCTAACAGTTACTGATGAGAACTTTAAAATTATTTGATTGAGAAGCCTCTTGTTAAATAAATTTTAAATTATATATAAAAGTAACTTTTATTTTAAATTAAAAATAAAAGTAACAGTCTGCTGTAGTTTTCATCGCTTGTAACTGTTCAGGGATATTTCAGAACAAGTTCTTCAGGGCACATTACATATTGTGGGAAAATTCAGAATGTGCGACCATGGACTGCACAGTCAGAAAATTTTCTATCTCTTTAGATAACTGCAAAGATTGCATAGTTCTAAACCTATCAAGTAGATAGGTTATAACTGAATAACTCCTGAATAACTAAGTAACTGATAATATTGAATACTCCTGAGGCCATAAAGGTACTAATGAATGATTGTCCCATTACAGCAGGAAGTTGCAACTTAATGTTAAGGTGACCAGAAAAACTACTTTGACTTTCTAAGGTATAGATATGATGAACTTAAAGTGGAAATAAGAAAGGATTCAAAACTTATTAGAATATTATATTATTTTGTATTTTGTTTGACATATACACATACACACATGTGCACACAAACCTCAATTTTGTATTCATTAACAATACAGAAAAAATACAGATGGGCGTATACGGAAGTGAGAGACAATGGAGATTGTTAGTCACCCTCTTGTGTGGTTTTGTCTACATTTCCTCTATTCCAATTTAACCTCCCATGTGACAACAGCAGCTTATGACTCATAGGATGCAGGTATCCACGAACAAATGAAAAAGTACTCACCATCCTGGAAAGGGGTATATGAGGTTATATCAGTTATATTATTTTCTGAATGAAGGTAACTCCTTTCTAGATTAACTGCAATGCTACTTTGATATTCTATGATTAAATATACTTTAGCATTATTACAAGACATTCCACTTCCATGATCCCATTTAAGGCTATGAAGTAACTTTATTCTTACTCGCTGATAACTTGACAGCAGTCTATGATTATCAGACCTGCCTGCAATTTTTCCAGTCACATACATAGGTAATACAATAGTAGAATCCCCATCCAGAACACCATGGCTAATTATGCTATCAAGGTTTTTTCCTGCCAGTCAAATTACTGCAGTTATCACTCTGGCCTTTTGCCCATTACAGTTGCTATATTTGCTACTCCATGATTCATATCAAACCCACTTAAATGAGGGTCCAGGTCAATGGAAACATGTGCTATCATCATTCCAGCTTTGTAAAGAATAGACACCACAGAGTTTTATAAGGACACTGAAACTCTTCTTGCCAACATATTGTCAAGATGTTGCAAATGTTTTCATGTCCTTTGTTTCTCCATTAGGACATAGCACTCATGATAAATCTATACCAAAATGATTATCTCCCTAAATATCTGGATTTGTTTCCTCCTGAATACCTAGCAAATTTTGGCAAGCCATCTCATAATGGAGACCTCTCTTTAGACTAGTTTTCAGCTATCCAACCAAGAAAAAATGTTAAAGGCATTCTAAATTCTTGAATTAATAGTTGAAGCAGAACCTCTGTTACATGAGTTATTAATTTTTAGAAACAAATGTCGCTTGATGCACTATTATGGTCTATCTTTCTTGGATATCCATCCAGTACCCTTAAGATGAGTCTCTGTAAATAATGTCTGGCTTCCTGCTCATACATATTGGCAGTGATTGATAAATCTTTGAGAGAACAAGATATCTTAATCTAAGTCAGTTTTTGTTTTTGATCCTGGGAAGCAATTATAGATCTGTGCCAATAATGGTTATGAAAGTGAGGATGTAGAGACTGAAGAATAAATAAAATTATAAAGCAACTGTCTAGGCTAAGATTATTACAGAACTTTTAAGCAAAGTATAGCTAGTATGTTGCCAAAGTAAGAAGGGGCTGACTCTATTGGTAAAAGAAGAGCTTAAAGGTATTGACAGGATTTTATATTTATTTAAATATATTAAAATATTAAAATGTCCTGGATTCCTATACTCAGGTCCCTGGGTGTTACCATACAATATTTCATGAAAGTCCTATGTATGGTCTAAGATGGTGACAAATTTGCTATGGACATATATGATGCAAATTTGGCTACAATTAATAGAAAAGGGTCAAAATGTACAGTAACATCAGCTAGCAAAAGAGGGACCATTAAACTAAAGACTAAGAGTATTTTTTTTAAAGAGCAGTGGTTTATATTGTGTTCTACTATTCTTTTGAAAACTTAAAGAAAATTAAGAGCAGATTAAGAATTACAGAATAAAGAGAAGATCCTTTTGGTGTGATTAGGTACCCAACATTACTTGTAGCTTTGTCATTTAACCCATTAATTACAAAACTTGCAAGCTGATGGTAGCTCTGAGGCATACAGCAGGGGAGGCGGAAGGAGTAGGGTCCAGATGGGGGGGATGAGGAAAAGGAATGGAATGATGTGGTCACGGAACAAAGGAGATGTGATGGTGGGAAAACTATGGGTACTGCACATGAAGGAAGAAATCAAATACTGTACCAAAATTAACAACAATGCAAGAAAATAATTTTAAAATAGAAGAAGAAAGTAGAAAACAATAGATAGGTATCCACAAAGAAACCAATATACAAGTCATGTCTCCTAAAGGATATTGTCGTATTCACTCTCTCCACACCTGGATGAATTTAAATAGGTCATCTGAGAGAA
Source organism: Scalopus aquaticus (assembly GCA_004024925.1). Taxonomy (NCBI): domain Eukaryota; kingdom Metazoa; phylum Chordata; class Mammalia; order Eulipotyphla; family Talpidae; genus Scalopus; species Scalopus aquaticus. The sequence goes on from PVIJ01000852.1 coordinate 75,668, forward strand.
GAACTAAATAGGAGAGCTAAAACATTCTACAAGTCTCATCTCACCTATAAAGTGTGATTTAGCCAAGATACATGTAACCTCATCTCCCCTCATGATCCCCAATGCTTGTGAATTTTTTGTTAAATATCAGGATATGTGGAGTAATTTTTCTTTAGCTTGTTGGATATTAATACCTAGTCCACCAGTATCCCTTGCTGCGCAGCAAGGAAACACTGTTCAGAAGCTTCATTGGGATCCGTTGATTACAGACATGCTTTTTGGGGAGGTGGTCAATGAATAAAATTATGAAAGAAATAAAATTGCAGATCAAAATACTGGTTATTAAAGGCTACCTACATTTGTATTCCCAGTGAATGTTACATCAAGGCAAATATTGCTGTTATCTCTTTTATGTAAAATTTGACTGAAGTCTGTTCTTATTAAGAGTAAATTGGACATGCAAAGTGAAACTTTCTAGGTCTATTTAGTGATGAATAGTAGGTAATATAGAATTACCAAAGGGTAGCGGGAAAAAATAATTTAATTATTTAAAGATTTCTTTGTGCATAGAAGAACGGGGGTGTAGGCCAGAGGTACAAGGAGTGACAGAATTCACCAGAGACAGAGTGGGGAGTCGAACAGGCAAATCTATCAAAGCACACTGCCAACAGGAGCAGAAAGCAAGACAAGAGAGGTCTGCTGTGCCATATATGGGTTAGCAACCTGGTCTGGGATCCAACTCAAGTCACAGTGTTATAACACTGAGACTTAACCACTATGCCACCTGGGAGGCCCCAGCAGAAAATTTCAACTTTGATTTTTGAATGGTAGAAGTGGGGGGTAATAATATTGGCATTTCCTATAGCAATCTGCGTTTGAAAAACAAGAAAGTGAAGCAGGTTTCCCAGACTGATGGTAGGCTAACAAAGATTCAGTAGGGCAGTACACTTGATGAAGTCTGCAGTGATGATATGAATTAGTCAAAAGATGCAATAGGTTAAAGGATACTCAAATAATGTAACTTACTCTACTGAGGCTTTTTTTCATACTTTTAGTAGAAAAAAAGTAAAACTCTGTCTTTATATGGGTAGAAACTAAACTTTTTTTTTTTTACTATATGTCAAAGTATTTAAATTTACTATATACCATGATACTTTAGGAAGAAAAGATTTGTTTATGATATTGGTGAAGAGCAAGCTGAAACATGGTGTTGTTGACATATATTGCAGAATGTGTAATTGAAGTAAATAAAAAAAAATTGACGCTGAAGTCTAAGACTTCTAGTGAACCGTTGATAAATTCAACAGTCAGAAATTGACTGAAAGCTGCGAAATTTTGGGGGTCATTTGCTTGGTGCCTCAAGGGATATTTTTTGAAATAGAGACACATTACTATTCCTAAAGAAATTGACTACTAAGAAAACAATCTAGCATCTAGTGAATAAATTTCATTCTCACGTATGCACTGGCTTGAATTTTGGAAACTTCTTGCCTATTTAAAAGAGGTAAAGTAAAAGATGCACTAATTGGCTGGGAGTATGGTAGTTCATATAGAGAGGAGAACTGCTTCACATTGTAGACTATAAATGTACCTGTTATTGGCCACGGGGACCATAAAATCCAAATAAACATAAGGTATTAGACATCTCATCATCTCTTTAGCTTGTTTATTGAACTTTGTGACAGAAGTAAGATCCTGCCTTCCAAATTCCTCATTACAAACTATTAAGATTACGGACCTGATAGGTATTAAATGTTGCTACTATGTATTGTTCATTTCAATAAAAACAATTGACTTGGTATTGGAATCTAATAGAGACAACATCTATCACTGAAGGCATATAAAGTATTAGCAATGGATTTACTTTCTTAATTATCTTGTGTATGATTTGTGGATGGGAAAATGGTTAGAATAATACAGACAGAAGTATCAGAATACCATAGGGAAAGTCTGAGCGTATGATGGAGAAAATGGAGACTCACATGTGGTTTCTCAAGAGAGTTCATTTATCATGTGAAAATAGTGAGTGTATGTATGTATATGTACTATATGTATATGTATGTGTGTACAAATATACATACTTTTTTACTACAGATGGTAGCTCAGGAGGATCATTGGAAAACACAGCTTCCATTTGTCTGAAAATCTACGAATGGTAGGACCTCCTTTCTTCCATATTCCATTGTTGAATGATTTGATTATGACACTCTTTTTGGTAAAACGATACAAACAGATGTACTTATGAGAGCTCTCAGAATAATGAGATTTTAAACAATCAGATAATGGATGTTTCCAATATCCTGGTAAAGTAGGAAAGAGAAAATGTTTATCTTGATCGTTTGAAAACAACTTTTCGTTTTAATTTTATAGACTGTATTCACTAATCAAGTTTTTATGCTGGGATGTGAGGAGAATTTGAATTGTATAGATTTTTTTTATTATACAACTTTTGATCACCTATGCATTAGATATCTGTGAACCAGGCTAACATATACCTTAAGCAGTTAACGTGCTATATTATAGCCTGCTCTGCTGTATCTGATAAACTCAATAACTTAAATTAGAAACAGGTTGAAAATTATGAGAGTAACTGACCTAGAATGATACAGTATTTATACTCACTAGACTTATAGAGCTCCAAGAAACCCTCTCTGGTTGGTTATGTTGGTGCATTCACACTGAGTAGATTTTAGGAGAAGATGCACAATTAATGATTTCCTAATAAGCACAATGGGATACTGTACACACACATTTTAGATTACACTCATGGTCGCAGTAACAATGGAACGTGTAGTGAATGGTTTAAGACCACTGACCCGAGTGGTATTAAACTATTCAGAAATCACTGATTTATAACTAAATGTTTTGAGCCAACTAGAAATAGCATTTTTGAAAACATGCCATATGCTGAAAAGTACACTATCTCATACAGAAAATTTAGAGGGATTATTTTGGCAAGAAGTTAGCCGAATTTGGCAAGACATGGAAAGATGATAAACAATAGGTGTATGCAGCACACATATCCATAAAAGGACAAGGGGGTTTTCTTGAGTGACACTTTGGAAGAAGACATGACTCCTTACTTTGGATGGCCAGTTTTAAATATTAATGATTGTGGTACTAAATATACTGTGAAAAAAAACAACTCAGTCTGGTGGAAGTCCAGGATAGAAGATTCCACTTAAGAAAATAGTCTGAACATCCCAAATTGTGAAGAGTGTCATGGAGAACCATTCGCTAAGAAAGGCTTCCTGGTAACACAGCTGATGGGTCAGGAAAAATATATTCTCTAATAGGTCATTCCAACGGGAAGTAGATGGAGTATATTACACAGTGATATTTGTTTTTTTTTTCTTTTTTTTTTTTATTTTATACATACAAGCTGGGGTACAGGCCAGAGGTGTGGAGTGGTGAGAGGCTTCACCAGAGACAGAATGGGGAGCAGAACAGGCAGATCAGAAATATACTGCTGAGGGGAGCAGCGGGGAGGCAGGAGAGGTCTGCCGCACCATGTGGGATTCTCCCCTGCCGGGCGTCGAACTCGCGTCACCGCTGCCGACAGCTCCACAGCGCAGCACTTAACCGCTGCGCCACCGGGGAGGCCCCACAGTGATATTTGAAATGAAATAGTTGATGAAGCTGACTCTTATGACTAAGACCGCAGACTCGATAGACCCCAGATTCAAAGAACAGTGATTTCTAGCAAATGTTTTAGTGAAAGTGTGTAATATAAATGGGACATCATTGATATAGTGTAAATATATATTTTGTCTATAAACATCACATTAATAACACATCTACTAGTACTTGGTAAAAACAATTGTTGGTTGTTTGAAAGAAACTGAGTAGAAAATTATACATTGTAAAGATAAATCACAAGATGTAATCTAATTTGGGAAAATTGATCATCAATCCTTAATTTATATGGTTACCATGGAAATTAACTAAACTGAAGAGAAAATAAATTTAGTTTCATAATCATAGGATATACATTTAAATATATCACTTATATTTTTTTGAAAATTATGACTAGTAATAAATGAAGGAGTAAAACATCAACTTTGTAAAATAAATATTAAAAATGTGAAAAAATGGGATCAAGACTAATATATCTCTTCAATCATATACTCACTGAATTTTAATTATCCCACTGGCTATATAGATAAGTAGAATTTATCTTTTTGTTTGCAACATCAAAAATAGATCTTTCAGAAGAAAGAAAAAAAGGGTTGTTGTTAAAAGCATATGTGAACATGACTATATTCAGAACTCATGATTAGAGGGCTATTAAATGGTTAAAAGTGGATGTTCAACTATAATTCCATAGATAATAGCTCTACCTCATTCCCTTTTAAGCAGATGTTTTGAATCTGAATAGACTTATGAAACTGATATCTCTAGCCAACTGCAAGGATGGCCTAAGGTCTACCAGAAGCCATATGAGGGTCTTCCTGGTAGCCTAGGGGTTAAATCTGAGTGCTACCACCTTTACAGCCTGAGTTCAATCCCTGGCCAGGGAACTAACCCGCATATGTCTCAGTAAACCTCTCCTGTATCAAGCCTGCTGCTCCCCTTAGCTGTGTATTTCAGTGGATCAACCTGTAGCTCCCCACTCTGTCTCTGGTATATCCTCTTTCCCCCCACACCTCTGAGCTACACCTCAGTTCTTCTACACATACACACTCACAAAAAGCCAGAGAAACCATATGAATTAAGTTAAAGCATATACTATCCAAGAAGTTATTTCCTGCATGTCTTACATAAGATTATGAGGCAGGCATAGAACAACTTTTATAATCTGTCATATTTGAAAAGGGGGGATATAGGAGAAACAAAGGATTCTCTGGACCATAGCAATTCTGAAATTCAGTCAAAAAATATTATTACCTGTGTCTGTGCAGGTGTCACTTTTAACAATCCTGTCCCTTTTAATTGCAGCTCTTTTCTGCCTGCTGTGTCTATGCAAGAATCTTCTTTCCATATTTTTCTAATAAGCCTGCCCTTTTGGATATTAAAAACAAAGGAAAAGAAAAATATTGGACATTCCTTGATTATATATCAAATCCTGGGACTAAATTCCCATGCCTCTCAGTTGTGCCTAGGTACTCTTGGTTCTGTTCATTAAGTTGTCCTTTTATTTTCATGAAAGATAACATATACTTGAGTATTTTCTTGACACTTGCTTCATGCAAATAGAATTTTGGAGGTTCAACAATCTCTCTTGTACTTTCTTTTTTTTTTTTTTTAAGATTTATTTATTTATACATACAAGCTGGGGTATAGGCCAGAGGCATGGGGCAGCGAGAGGGTTCACCAGAGACAGAGTGGGAAGCAGAACAGGCAGATCAGAAATACACTGCTGAGGGGAGCAGCGGACGAGGCAGGAAAGGTCTGCCGCACCATGTGGGATTCTCCCCGGCTGCGTGTTGAACTTGCATCGCGCGCTGCCGACAGCTCCACAGCACATCGCTCAACCACTGCACCACCAGGGAGGCCCTCTTGTACTTTCTTTTTTATCTTTTCTTTCAGCACAGGCTACAAGTGTTTCAGCTGATAGAGACTATTCAAAAACTCTATGGTTTTCTGATAAATCTCATGGGGTAAAATACCATTAAATAAAGCAAATCCAGAAAGGTCTTTGAGATAATTCTTCTCTATCCTTACCTTCTGCATTATCATCAATTGACAATTTTTTAACCTAAGTGTATCTGTTTGATAGATTTATATTTTAATGTGGCTTTCTCAAGCAAGACAAACTCCCTAAATTGATTTTGTGTCTTAGAATTAATATTTTCTAAATATAAAATGTTTTACATTTATTTTTTAGTTTTCAGGAACTAAATATTTCAGTGCTGTTTACAAAGTCTGAATTAGTGCCCTGTGTTTCCTATCTATTTTTAAATGAATAGGTTATATCATCTCACAGGTTTTCAAAATAAGCATTTCTTACAATGTCTTTTCTGTATACAATTATATTATCCTTATTGCTTAACGTAGGATAATTTTTGAAGAAGTGAGGCAAGCATTTTCTTTAAGTGCCTACTTTGTTATTTTTTTAAATGCAAGATTTCTCCAAACTGAAATTTTAACTTATGTCTGTTCTAATACGCAGAATTAATGTTGTATCAGGAGCAATCCTCATACTATATATGAGGATTCAGCTTGGCAAACTGAAATTTTAATTTATGTCCATTCTAATACACAAAATTAACTTTGTATATGGCACATCAGTACATTAGTATTTTAAATAATAAGGGAAGCTTATTGAAAAAAATATACAAGTATCAATATCCATTATTATTTTGAAACTCTATAGAAAGGTTGAATATGCGTTTATTTCTGATACTCTAAATTGACTTCAAAATGCACAAAAACTGGTAGCTAACTCACAAGTATTTGGGTAATTCATTTAGGACAATTGTTCTGAAACATCCCACAATTAAGTTAAAGTACATAGATACTTTGTTTCAATTCTACTGATGTAACCAGGTAAAAAATGTAAGTCACACTTCTGATGTCCATGCTATTACCCTATGCATATTAATATATCCCAAGCTTTTAAAAAATATATCTCTGCTTTTCTAAGCCTTTTCAGTACAAAGTATGCATCGGTATGATTGGTTGCTGGGTTAAGAGGTTGCATAGATTACCAGATTGAGCTACATTTTACACCCAAATAAATGTCACAACTGTAACAAATTGGGATGCTCAGCTATTGTCAAACAATGTAAGGCCAAGGTTGGCAAATTAGTTAGTATTAGCATATAGACCTTTTGGCAGGAAAGGAAAGCTTTTTACTTGAAGCTGGGCATTCTGCAGGATTTGTCAACTCGAATCTGCCACTGGTCTCATTATCTCATTTGTCTTATTTAGGCTAAATTGGCAGTTATGTCTTCATGGCAAATGTTTGTTTTTACAAATGAGCAATGAAGCAGAATCTAGGAAATACAACACTAAAACAGTTTTACTGCAAGTTTTTAAAGTATTTCTAGAGCTTGATCTGTAGCCATAGAAAATTTTTGCAATCTCTTAACTTTGTTTTATATTGTAAATGTGTGACTGCAAGAACACCTAACACAAAAAGTAGAATTTTTCAAGCGAACTGGTTAAAAATATATAAAGTATTGAGAATATGAAAGGTATTAACAAATACATACTGGCGAAAATCTCAATAAGCAGCAATCAATTCAGTAAGATTTAGAACATAAAATAAATTTCAAATGTCCATTTTGGAAGTTTCACTTACTTAAAATAACTCTAATACAAGATTATCATTTTCAAAATGGAATCCTATTTTAAAATATATTTATATGACACTGATTTATAAAATTATAGGAATATTCTTTCTAATGAATAAAGTGAATCAATATTTACAAGAAACTATGTTTTCTTCAGTGTGAACCAAATGGTCACAGAATATCTAAAATTGATAGACAAAAAAATATATTTTAAAAGAGTGGAGGTATATGCCATAGAAAAATGGAATTAGTGTGGCATCAGGACAAATTGGAATAGAATACCCTAACAATTCTCATACATGAGTCTATAAATAATTATTTACCTCAGATACAGATGTAATTAAGAATGTGTACCTATTAACTATTCATTTAATCAGACTATAAGAAATCTATATACATTTTATAGAAATATCTTCCCTTTAATGAGTGTTGGGTAAAGATGATGTAGTCGGGTACCACAGGAAAAAGTCTTCCTTGTTAATAAATCAGTCTTGTTTCTTTGAATAAGAAATCAATGTCTCTGATGTAGTAAGGAATAATATGATTGGATATAACCCGAATAGAACATTAAGAAGAACAAAAATACTCTAGTGGATATTAAATAATTTTCAAGGACTATTTACTTATTTAAATATTCTACATACTTACTTACCACAGATATATCAAGTACCCATCATATAAAATAAATGGATGCCAAATATTATTTTAAAAATTATTCTGAAATATCTGTAGACTTAAAACCTATTAGTTCTATTACAATGGCATACACTTATTTTCAAAGTGTTATTTTCTTTTAAGCATTTTCAGTTTGTCAGTTCAGAAATGTTATCTAGCACATTCATTTGAGAATAATTATTTTAAAATGTATCACAAAAGTCATTTTTTTCTCTTTATATTTATGAATCTATTTCCTCCAAATTTGTTATTTTCTCTATATCGGCACAGTTCAACACAGTAGGCATTAAGCCACATGTTGCTATAAAATTGTCAGTTCCACAATCTCACTCCCCAAATTTTTAGTACTCACAGTCACATGTGGCCAGTAACTACCAAATTGGGTAGAAAATAAAGCATTTCCACATTGCAGAAACTTCAATTGGACAGCACAGCTTAGACTATACTACATTGATTAAATTGACCTATTTCAGACATGATTAAATTTAATTCATGTATTTTACCTCTTATTACTCATGCAGCATTTCTACTTTCCCCAACACATGAAAATGGCTTTCAGATTTAAATATTTAATGTAAATCTTTTTTTCTTTCTTTTGACTTATGTTACAGCTTGTGAACTTGAAAGGAATTGGTGTACATATTTTGCCTGTATTTGATTGTAACAGTGGAGAAAGCCAGATGAAATAGATGGAGGGAAAGATAGTTGGAAAAATAACAAAGAAACAGAGAGAAAGGAGGGAGAGAGAGTAGTGAAAAGTAGCAAGAAATGGGATTATTATTCTATTATCTGTTTAGGTTTTCTTATCACCAATACTGTATCAACAAAACAAATTATTCATTATCAAAAGAAAAAATATATGTGTATTTATACACACATATATGTATACACACAAATATATAGAGACACAGAGAGAAACATATATTATTATATATTCACCTGATGATTTTTAATCTGTAGGTTTGGCGTAGAGGTCAATAGGAAAACCTGTAAAGAAGTTTAAGCATGGTCTCCAATCTCTAAATAATAAAAACAAAGCAATAAACTCTATAATTTTTATCATATTTATTCCCATAAGCAAGTAGCAATTTTTTTTTTAGGAAGATGTTTAGGAATGCCAAACATCATGATCATATATCATCTCCCACAACAATTTTTTCTTAAGAGAACCTAGTAAATGATGAGGGAATGTGAGGTATTGATCATGTACATACATGACTCTGGTGCAATATGATTATAGATTGAATGTCCACAATCTCCTTAGCCTGTTGGAGTCTATTATTTTCCCTCTATAATGCAAATAATACAAATGTAATTTTTGTGTTACTCTAAGGATTAAAATATAGTTAAATATATGAATTTCACTTATGCCATATTGCCTTTAGAATTAAGCACAAATGTGGATATTTTTATGTTTTTGGAAATAATTTTCTTTACTATCAAATGCTATATACATGTAAATTAAACATTTTATAAGAAAAAGGGGGGTTTTCCTATGGATTCAATACTTATTCTAATATTAAAACATTTTCACAGTACGAAATTGGATGCAGGGAAATATATTATAAAATCTGCCCGTATTTATTCATCAGAAGTAAAATTTGGTAACGTAAACCCAACTTGTTCCAGCTTTAAAAAATACTAAAGAATTCCGAGTTCATTTAGATAATCAAAGGAAGAGTTATGAAGTGATACTTTGGGTATACAAACTCCAGAGCAGGCCTCAATAACCCAGCAGAAAGATTTAAGGATTTAGAAGTTAATATTCTTCTCCTCTGCCTCTCCTTAATTATAGCTTCATTTTTCTAAAGTTGACCAGTGTTCTCCTTGTAGGTGGAGACACAAGCATCATAGCTGCCCAGACACAAACCCTCATGAATATGCTACATGGGAAAAGCTCCATCCATTGGTCCCAGATGAAGAATAATAGGGGGTTTCTTTACCTAATCAAAATGAACATAATTTGTAGTTCTCATCTGGGGCCAGTTTATTCAACAGTTATTCTGTCCAAAGGAAAAGATAACATCCCCTACTTTGGCTAGGAGTAGAGGAGAGAGAAGAGGGTGTTGTTTCCAGAAGAAGGAAGGAATCAGTGATTAGAAAGATACATTCTTTTATGTGGTATATACAGCTAAATTGTATAGTTGCTAATACATCAAACTGATTGCTCTGGAATCAGGGGAAATGAATAAATTACCATCAATCTATATTCTCAAGGTGGAGAAAAATCCCCACCATTAAAGCAAAAGTTAGTGAGCTTCCAGTTTGCCACATTTAAACAGCAACTTTAATGATAGCCTTTTTGCATAGATTTTTCTGTTTCAAATGAGTTGTCTTTAAAATCTGAAGTGTGTGTAATATGATAGGATATACCTTTCTCACCATGAAGTTGTGGCAAAATACATGACAATGAATATGAAATATTAGGTTAAATATATTTAGGCAGGAAGCGCTGGCATAGGAAATGCTCAAATAGAGATAATGTCTTGGCTGTTTGGGAAGACTGCAAATCAAATCTTTTGATGACAAAGAATACTAGCCAGGTTTTACTTGTCAAATCCTCTGCAAGAAGGTATGAACTTGTCAATGGTTCAGCAACTTATTTGCTCTTTTATTGGTGTTCCACATTATGGCAAGAATATTGGTTCTTGGAATTTGCTTCTGTATACATAAATATAAATGTATTTCGGAGTGTAACACAAAATATATTTCAGATATTTTGAAGAAAAAAAAAATGATAGAAATGAATCACTTTCCAGGATGAAGCAATTAACTCTTTATGTTCAGTATTATCCTGTTCTATTCTTAGTAAAATGTATTTTGTAATGATATGCATCTACTCTGAAATTTATTATTATTTTCCCACTCAAAAGAGCAATTTATCAGAGAGAAATTAGGCACAATCTTATGTAATAGAACCTCAAAAAAGAGTCACCTGTAGTATTCAAACTTGGATGGAACCAGTACAGATTTAGAAGGAACATTCACCTTATTAATTGCTAACATATTGCATTTTCTGATTTAGAAGTGCTTGCCCCAAAACACTATTTACATTGCAAAGAAATGTTTGCTATCTATGTAGCATATCTCTTTGAAACATTTCATTAAAAAAAAAAAAAAACCTGATCATTTAATGTGTGGCTGAATTTAAAGGCAGGAATCACTAATTGATTCTCGGTTTGTATTTATGTGCCATCTTTGTTTGGGAATTGAACTGGGACTATCAAGTAATTTCGCTACAGCCATTGGAAAAGCTATTGGATATTATACTGTTTAGTCACCAGTTGTTTGGTTTGAATTTAATGCATCTGTGAGCTAGAGCTTAACATCTTTGTATCCAATTACTAATCTCCTGAGAAAACCAGACTTATTTATTTCCTCATTTTAGATTCAAAGGGGTCATTTGTTCCTGATTAAAGACTAACATTGATTCTTAAATTAAAATATATACATAAAAAGTTTTCTAATGTCTAGTACTTGATTTTCCTACTGTGACTTTTAAGTGTGAAAATATAGTTTAGTCAAGCAGAAACCCTCTGTTCAGAACCAATTCTGTCCTAAGAATCAATCTCAATGTGTTGTCCTTTTTGAGAAAACACTTCCCTTTTCACAGTATTGAAATTGTTCTTGATTTCAAAGAGATACTGAAATTTCTTTCTTTTTTATTTTGTAGTCTTTACAGTGATCAAAAGTGGTTGAATTCTTTTCCTTTTTCCTTGCATGGTTATGATGCCCAATCACTACTGTTCCTTCCTTTTCTCTCTGCAGAAAGAGTGAATATTGCTGATGTCAGTAATGGCAGCATTTGAAAGGTAGTTTAGAGAGTAGTGCTGTGCCTATCAACAGCCAAGTACACGAACAGTCTGTCTCTGCAAGTCTCCAGGTCTCATTTAAGAAAATGTGTGGAAAAGTAGAGCTAACCCTGCTGGGTATGTTCCTACTGTATTTTATCATAAAGCTTTCCATTATTGCAGAACATGGCAGCCAAGTTATAAATAAACTGTCTGTGACTCATGCTAAAGGACAATAAAGCATCTGCCCCAGACAGAGTCACCTTCCTGTTCTAGTAAGTTATCATTCCAGTTTTCCATTCAGGTTTTCTTGTGCTCTTAAATATGATGCCCCCCTCCCATTAAGCCACATATATCTCTAATTTTCACTTTATCCTGTCAAAATTTCTATTGAAATTGCTGAATGATAGAATTAATTTTATCATACTACATGTCAGGGGAACATATTTGTCCCTCACGGGTTCTTATGCCCTTTCCATTTACTAATCCATTTGCTAATTCAGTTCACAAATAAATTTTGATAGCCTGCTATATGCCACATTCTGTGGTCAATAAAAATATTATGTTTGAATGTCATTATTGTTGTAGATGATAGGGAAAAGAAGTTTCAGAGAGAGAAACCTCATGTAAAACAAGACCTGTCATAACATGATGACCCGGCATGTTAGTAATAAATGGTCAAATATCAACATTAATTAAATCAGAAGTATCTATATCAGTCACTGCACTCATTCCTGGAGGATTCTTTGAGGTTCTTTCTGAGTTGTTACTAAAACAGAAAAGATAGTGTCGGTTGGGTATGAGCAAAGGAAGAACATGTAGACTGCAAAGTGCAAGCACTGTAATGAGCAGCAGGTGATCAGTTTACTTCATGGCTTTTAGTAGATGGAATATTCACCTTCAAATGAGAAAATGAAATATCAACATCCAGAGATCAGCATAACTTATTGTGCAACATTTTGTAATATATTTCTGTCATATAAAATTTTAGTATTCTGTGGCAAAATAAGATAGAGAAATAAGGTCCACTACTTCATGACAGTGGAGAAACAAATAGGTAATTTTTATTTATAGAGCACCTATATCATGCTAAACAATATGCTAAATATATTATATCCCAAAGAGTCAGAATAATCTTGAAAGTTAATATAGGTCAGTATTGTAGGTGATAATCTAGGAGAGGCTTAAAAATTATTATTGATATTTTAAATAAAAAAATATAATAACTGAAAACTTGGTAATTCTGAGCCTATGGCCATATTAGGAATGCTTACTAACCACATTAATTTATTTTGCCATAGTTGTATGTATGTATTAGATGTATGTATTAGTTTAGCAAGAGTAATTTCCAAAGACACAATAAAGTTGTTTTTCTCAAAACAACAAAAGCAACAAAAATAACAAAATCTTGCCATAAAATACCCCAAATGGTAGATGATATACAGGTAACATTCTATAGCAGAAAAAAAAAAATTGACTATCTTGTTTAATGCTGTTTGCCTAAGTGTGGGTGGTAAATAAATTGTAGTTGGCTATTTGAATATATATCTTCACTTTCTGGAAAACAATGAATGTCCCAGAGTTCATAAGTAAAGAGGAAACAGAAACCAGAGCTGTAAACTTGAGCTGAAACTTAGCACCCTTCATGGGTGATTGGAGACGGAAAATAGTAACATTTCTCAGGAACTAAGAGGGTAAAAATAACAACTTAAGACAGGAGACAAATGACATTGCAGGAATTGGTTGAGATTTGATTGAGACCTCTGAATAATGTTGGGATGTTCTGTTATCTATAGAATCAGCAACCAGATGAGCCATATATATCAGTGGAGAGGACAAGCAAGACAGAGGGAACGTAAGAAAATGTGTAATTCATGGTTTGAACTGTGTGTGTATTAGCTGTAGGAGTGGGCTTGGGGGTGAGGAGGGTTGGGTGAATGTCACTACTATGATTCTTTGGTTTTTCAGGAATGAAATAGAAACGTTCAATAACTTTACTCTTTACCACTGAGGTTTTCATGTTATTTTTTAAGGGTAAATCCTAAGAGAATAGAAATATAATCAAATAATGAGCAAGTTGTAATCAAAAAGAAAGAATTAAGAAATGTGATTAAGTTAATAAAACAGATGCATTTATGTAAGTTGTTTACATAAATGAACTGACTTCAATAAGCCTCTAAAATTACTGTGGCGCGCATAGCAGGTGGATAACAAGTACTATTAAAGAATGGGCAAAAGTCCCTAATACACACCTCACTTTAAAAGGTATATAGATGGCAAACAGTATATGAAAACATTTTCCACGTCATATGTCATCAGGAAAATGCAATTGAAACAATGAGACCCTACTATACACCTATTAAAAGGGCCAAAAACACAGAACACTGACAGCACCAAATGCTGACAAGCTTGTGGAACAAAGGGAACTCTGATTCATTGCTGATATGAATGCAAATTTTCACACTACCTTCATTACAATTTCTTACTAAGCTCAATATATATTTACCATACAATTCAGAAGTTACACTCTTTAATATTTACTGAAAAGTATTTACTTTAAATTTACTTTAATATTTAAATTTACTTTAATGTTTACTTACAGCTTATGTCCACAAAGAAAACTGCATATGGAAAACTATACATTTTTAGAAAAACAATTTTTTTGTAATTTCCATAGCTTGAAAGCAACTAAGATGCCCTTCTATAGGTGAAAAGCTATAGATTGTAGTGCATTCAGGCAATGGATGCTATTTAGCACTGAAAAGAAATGACTTATGCAACCATGAAAATACATAGGGCGGTTTTAAATTCATGTTACTAAGTATAAGAGGCCAATATGAAAAGATTATATGCTGTATAGTTTTAACTTTACGGTATTCTAAAAAAAGCTCAAATATAAAGATGATAAAAGGTCAGTGGTTATCATGTTATCTCTGTAGGGAGAGGCATGGATGAATAAGCAGAGTACCAGAGAACAGAAGACTATATTAGGACAGTGAAACTACTCTGCATAATGCTATATGTGGGGAATATAAGTCATTCTATATTTGTCTACACCCATGGAGACTATACTACCAAGAGTAAATACTGATGTAAACCATGGACTTGGGTGATTCTGATGTGGCACCAAAAGTGAATCCTAATGTAAACTGTGGTGTTAATAACGTATAAATTTAGGTCCATTAGTTATAACAATTGTACCATACTGGAACAAGATGTTGATAATGGATAAACTTTGTTATGATACTTAAACTGCTCTAATAAATAGTCTATCAAAAATAGAAAAAAATAATAAAACATCTATCACAGGCTTTCAAATAGCATGCTATATGTTTGTGGGTATGTGATAGATAAAAATTGATACAGTGGTTTCTGAGAAGTGTCTAAAAGATGCTTCAATTATTACAAATATGAATTGTTTTGAGTGGCAGTTTCGTGTACATTTACTATATTATTTTACATTTATTATGTGTGTATGAAACATACACAAACACAAGAATAAGAAACAGGAATAGACTGAGGATTATGTATGTGGGAACAGCAAGCTTTAGATGAAATACCCAGAACAAATTCCATCCTCATTGAATATGTCCTCAAATATCCTAACCTCAGCCTGGTATCCCTTTAATCTCTCTTTTGTTTCTGCTTACATGATTTCCCTTACCAAGTCTCTTTCTGGTTTTTCTTGTTATTCATTCCTTCATCCTGTGGGAGTGTCCATCTATGTGTCCAAAATCTACTACAGAGTTCATCACAGAGGTAACACTAATTAGCATATCCTGTTTCTACCCACACATCAACTTACACACACTCACACATACACCTTCACAGAGTATTTAAGAATATGTGTGTATATATTCTGTTACACATACACAAGATAATGGATCCAAAGCAGATAATTATTTTTATATTATATTTTCCCCAGTAACTAGCACATAGATATTTTCAAAGTGACAAGACCTACTAAAGAAGGTGTTATTTGGTATATTACTGGAGCTTTTTTACCCCAAATGTACGTACAGAAAACAGTTTTGAAGAAGAGAAAACATTACAAATCAGAGAAAAATTATGAAAGATGGAAGGAAGATGAGGCTCAGATAAACTTTGTCAATTTCCGTAGAAGGCAGTTTTCCTAAAATTTTCCTCAAAGCAGTGCCAAAATAATTTATTATTGAAGCTTAAAATAAAAGAGATTTGCATAATATGCTAAAGCTGTGAATAGGGGAGCGATGCAGTTCATATATAAACAGGCTGTCACAATCATGTTTGCTTTTTAATATCTGTGTTCCCACTGGCAATAATCATATGTGTGGCTAATTCTTGTCCTGATTCTCCTAACCCCAACCCCATCTCTGATTGCCACAAATCAAGTGTCCATCATTGAGAACTCTTATTGTTTGGTAGTTGATTGTGTTGTGGCTCTAGGAAATTGTTTTTGGTTTGTTTATTTTTGTTTCTGTTTTCTCTCAATTTAATCCAGGTAACTGGAAAAGGATTACATAATTTTTTATTATTATTATTGTTATTTATGTCTTTTACATTTTGTATTCCCCTTGGGTAGCCCACCACCAATTCACCCGTGATCCATCTCCATGGTCCCTTGTGTTCTTTTCTATTCCATTTTGTGCCCTTATCCGCCATCCCCCCCCCCCCCACCGCTGAGTGTCTCTCTCCTATTTGGTTTCCCTATAATCCTGTTATAAGTGAAACCATTCGATATTTTTCTTTTTCTTTCTGGCTTATTTCACTGAGTATGATTCCCTCTAATTCCATCCATGTTGCTGCAAATTGCATGTGTTTATCTTCTTTGAATGCTGAATAGTATTCCATTGTGTATATGTACCACATCTTAAAAATGGGCAGAAGACCTCAAAAGGCACTTCTCCAAAGAAGAAAAGCAAATGGCCAACAGAGACATGAAAAAATGCTCAACATCACTTACAATCAAGGAAATGCAAATCAAAACCACTATGAGATACCGCCTCACACCTGAGAGGATGGCACACATTAAAAATACAGGCAACAACAAATGCTGGAAAGGATGTGGAGAAAAAGGAACTCCTCTACACTGCTGGTGGGAATGTGAACTGGTCCAACCACTATGGAAAGCTGTATGGCGATTCCTCAAACTGCTAAACATGGAGCTCCCATACGACCCAGCAATCCCACTTTTGGGAATTTACCCAAAGGACACAAAAACACTAATCCGAAAGGATGCATGCACCCGTATGTTCATTGCGGCACTATTCACAATAGCAAAGGTATGGAAGCAACCCAGATGTCCAAAAATAGAGGATTACGTAATTGTTGAATTCAGATGCACATACTAAGCCTTCTGTTTAATTATTTTGCACTGCTCAGAAGCACATCTCTTAGAGTTGAAAGATGTGCAAAATTATGTCTTTTTGGTTGGGCTAGCTCTTTGAACATACTAAATGTTGGGTGTTATTAAGTTTCTTTAAACTTCCACTTGAAATGTAAATGAATTTAATTTAGAATTTGCATAGTTTTATGGATTTCTTTCAACATATTTCCAACATCCTATAATTTTTGGCTTTGTTTTTTTGTTGAAGTTCTTTCAAAAGATTAATAATCAAATTGTATCCACAGAATATACTTTTCCCTAGATATTTTTTTACAAGTATGTAAAAGAATATGAAATGCCAACTGAATTTTAAAGTGTTTTGAAGAAAGAAACTGGATATTTGTTTCCAACAGGGATGTGTTGCTAATATATGAAGGAAAAAAAATGGCTTCAGCACCTAGAAAGATATTTTTGGATGATTCAGAACATTGAGGAAAGTGAATAGCAAATGCACAAATTGACTTTTGGCTGATGTACTTATTTTTTCTATATATGACTCTTACTTGCTCTTTGAGGAATGCCATTTTATGAACTGGATTTGAACTCAGAAGTTTAGCTAATTAAAAGTTAGGTCACCATCCAAAAGGATTTAGTAAAATATAAAATGTATGTGCTAAGTATATCATAACTAAGAATAAAAGGGAAAACAATGCAGTTTTTGGGGAAAACCCAAGTGCCCCAGGTCTTTCTACCGATTGCTTTGTTTAGTAGATTCTTGTTTTATTTGTGTCTGTTAGCTTATTTGAAGCATATTTGTAATCTAATTCCAAATATTTTTAATTGCAACAATTGCATCTACTGATGCAGCCAAATACAATTTAACTAATCTCATTATAAACTCCTCTCCAACACTGTTTTGGGAAACATCATAGTAGATATCTCTAGAGAGATGCACACACTAAACTACTAGAATTCATAATATATGATTTGGAGTAAAAGAAAAATGTGTTAATGTGTAAAGTGACCTTAGGATTCAACATATTTATTAGGCTATTTCATTTCAAAGGTGCTAGTAGATATGACCATGTCCTGTACCAAAAAGTACATAGATTATGGATTGTACTTGGTATTTCCTAGTATTATGATATATAAATCTTTTAAAATGCATGCCCTCAAATTTTTGCCAAGTGAAATATTGAGCACTAGCAGGATGTGTCTTCCCTGACATACACCTATCACTCAGTGGGAAAATAACTGAATTTCCAATTCACTTATCTTATCAATTATGTCTTTTCAAACTCTAAATGATATGTAGCTATATCTGGATTCTTTGTTATTTCATATTTGTTTTAACAGGGCATTAACATCATTTTAATTAGTGAGTCTCAATCTTAAAAGTAAAATTTACAGGCCTCCCCGGTGGTGCAGCGGTTAAGTGCTGCGCTGTGGAGCTGTCGGCAGCGGCGACGCGAGTTCGACTCCCGGCCAGGGAGAATCCCACATGGTGCGGCAGACCTCTCCTGCCTCACCCGCTGCTCCCCTCAGCAGTGTATTTCTGATCTGCCTGTTCTGCTCCCCACTCTGTCTCTGGTGAACCCTCTCGCCGCCCCACGCCTCTGGCCTGTACCCCAGCTTGTATGTATAAATAAAATAAAATCTTAAAAAAAAAAAAGTAAAATTTACAGTCACCAGGGAAAAATGTTACAAATACGTGGATATATACACGCACATGTTTATAGGTATATACATATACACACATATATATAATATACAACACATGAATAAGAAAGCATAAACTATTGTAAATAAGAAGTTGAAAATATTTATAAAACAGAAAATTGCTTCATTGGCCTTGATAAAGTTTCTCAGAATTTCTTGACATTTATATTCTTTACTCTATGTCTCCATATTTTCCTCTTGACTTCCTACTTATATTTTGTCCTTTTAGTGTCTTTATTTTTGCAGTTTTTGGAAGTAACTTTCAGGAGTAGTATGCCTTTTCTTTTTAAAATCATCTCTTTGTTACTGTAGATTTAAAGTATCAGTTCTCCCAAGAGGTTTCCTAGATTGCAAAGAAGTTGGGCTTTCCCCCCCCTCCCCTAATTATTCAGCTGTATTATAATCTTATCAGTTATTACGGCTTTTCAAACTGTTGATGACATGTAGATTTATCTGGATTCTTTGTGTTATTTCATATTTGTTTTAACAGGGCATTCACATCATTTTAATTTGTGAATCTTAATCTTAAATGTTTTCAGAGGCCAAGTGGAAAAAGTTAGGCATATGTAAACTCTTGAAATATAGATTAGTGAGACTGAACTTGGAGACTAGAACTTGCTTCCCTTTCTTATTATTATTCAAATTGAAATTCCCATAAAACACTGTTCTAGTCAATTCAAACCTGAGATGCCTTTGTCAGTTGTAAAGCCCTGCTTTAAAAAGATTTATAGAACATATAGACCCATATGCAATTAAAAATAGACAGGCAAAACAAACACTAATGCGCTTAACTTAAATAACTAAGACATCAACTGAAAATTATCATGTCATGAGACCTTTTCATCAATGCTAAAATGAAAGCAAATGTTCCCACGTGATTACCTGCAGTTCAAATTAAAAACATTTGACTGTTAAAATGTTTTAAAGATATTAAATTGATTTGCATGACCAAATTTGCAAAAAGAAAAAGAATTGTCTATTAGAATAGATAAAAACAGAAAAAACAATACAGTGTTTTTCATAAAATAGCTAAGTACTAAATTCAAGAGAATTCTATTGGTGATGAAAATAATGAAGAACTATTAAAAAGGACTAACCCAGTAGTTACCATCGAAGACAATTCTCACATTTTTTTTTTTAAGATTTATTTATTTATGCATACAAACTGTGGTACAGGTCAGAGGCTTGAGGCGGTGAGAGGGTTCGCCAGAGACAGAGTTGGGAGCAGAATAGGCAGATCGACAGAAATACACTGCTGAGGGGAGCAGCGGGCGAGGCAGCAAAAGTCTGCCACGATACATGGGAATCTCCGTGGCCGGGCATTGAACTTGTGTCTCTGCTGGTGACAGCTCCACAGTGCAGGGCCTACACACTATGCCGCCAGGGAGGACCCAACAGTTACCACTTTTGAAGAAAATTGTTTCAGATTAAAAACTTAAAACTGAGTTTTTTGCATATGTATAATGTCATCTAACTGTGAGTCAGATTTATTTTTTAGGCAGCATTTGCACTAGCAAGAAACTGTGATCAGTATTATATACAAATAGGAAGGAAAAGGAAAGAAAAAATAACTCACCAGGTGGTATGAGCTCATCAATATCATAATCTAAAGGAGGAGTTGCCAGAGGGTGAGGGGCGGAGTGTCAGGAACGCTTTCGTAAACAGTATGAGCAGAGATGCTATTCAGACAAGAGCATTTGCACAAGCTCACTAGCCAACAGAGGTCAAGAAAGGCCAAAGATTCTGCTTACATGGACTCATTGAATATCAGCTCTCATTAGGCACCTTCATACAGAGTCCCTGAGGGCCTAGTCGTACACACTCCTATAAAGCTCACAGTTATGCTCACATGGGCTCTTATATATTCATACATGCACACGCCTACTCACATTTACTCACACTGTCCTTCACACTCACACCCATGATTGTACACACTCCCACTCCAACTCTATAAAATCTTATAAAAAAATCTTATAAAAAAATTTTAAAGGTGCTCAAAATTATTATTTTTTTTTAAGATTTATCTATTTATACATACAAGCTGGGGCACAGGCCAGAGGCATTGGGCGGTGAGAGAGTTCACCTGAGACAGAGTGAGGAGTAGAACAGGCAGATCGAAGGAAACACACTGCTGAGGGGAGCAGCGGGTGAGGCAGGAAGGGTCTGCCGTGTCATGTGGGAATCTCCCTGGCTGGGCATCCAACTTGCATCGCCACTGCTGACAGCTCCACAGCACAGCACTTAACCACTGCGCCACCAGGGAGGCCCCTGCTCAAAATTCTTTTAAGAAAAAAAAAAAAGTTTTTCATTTCCAGCAGAATTATGTTTACAATTTGAGAAGTTTTTCATTACATTACTATGTAACAGCATTTTTCTATGTACCACTCTCTGTAGAGGCATTCCCTTCTATATAGTTTATAATTTCATTTTCCAAATTTTGCTAAACTCAATTTATCTTTGGGATACAATCATCTATCAAAATGGATGCCTTAGAACAGGGCAAAATGCAGTGTTTTCAAATGGGTGAAAATCCATTTAACATAATTCATTTTGATAATAAAATTTCTCTTTTTCTCTCTCTCTTTCCCCTTCTCTCTAAATTTCCTTACAGTGGGCAATAATGAGAAGACTTTAAAAAATATATAGTGAAAGGGTATTCTAATGTTCTCCCTACAGTGAAGTAGAAGTTTCCTATTTTCTAAAAAGACAGGTGGGTATTCACACTTCATTTTAGTGGTCCTATCTAAAGATTCCAAGCAAATTGTGTTATCTTCTATGAGGCTATAAAAGGGTGATGCAATTTCTCTTCTATTTAAATAAGACTGAATATTTTAAATATGTTGTTATGAGAATTAAATAATCTGCTTTACGTTAAGCATTTAACACATAAAATGTTACCTAGGAAATGGCAATTATCTTTTAACAGGCAATGTGGCCTTGAGGAAAAATATTCTTTGGACAGAAGTAGATTTTTAATTCTGAACCTTTACTAGCTATCTGCTCATGCCATTTTATTTTTTTCTCATTTATAAAACTGAGAAATAATCTACAATGTGGAGGTTGAAAAGCATATAAAATATTTGTAAATCACTGAAACTTGAATATGACAAATACTCATTAAATGTTAACAATTATTTCCATGGATAGTGCTCAAATCTGGAAATCTGCTTGTAGAGTTAGATATCATTTCTTTCAGCATAAATACTTATATATGCATAGATCAGCTACTATTCAGCAGGAACTGTTGTAAGAGTATGAGGTCCATCAGGGATTTAAGCATTAAAAGATTCCAGCTCTGGAGAAACTCAGATGACAGATTTTTTTGTTAGGTGTCATAAATATAAATGGCATATAAATATACAAAAGATCTCATTCCATACCTCACATAAATAATCAAGACCATTCTCTGGTAATTTTATATGAATGGATGACTTTCTTTCCCTCAAACACATATCAAAACATTAAAAAAACATACACAGGACAGGCACACATGAACAGGAACACACACACATACCTGCAAATACCTAATGAAGGAGGGAAGAACAGCTATGAAAATAAGACTTCTCTTTATTTGCTTTTGGTAAGGGGTAGGTAGTTTTGAAGGGAAGTGGGTTTTTTTTTTTTATGGGTCTGATTAATACTCAAGTTAAGAAATATGTGTTGTAGACAGACCCCATGAAGAATGTAGAAGAGAAAGACTTCCCTTACCTAGACAAATTAAATTTATCAAATGTTAAGTGGGATCATGGGAACACATTGTATAGCAAAGACATATCTAGTGGAAATGTTAAGCAGCAGAGGGCTCCTAAAGAAGTTCCAAACGTGGGGTGAATGCTGGTATGGTATCATCATGGCAGCAAAGTGGGTATGAGTTTATGGAAAACAGGAGATAGTAAGACAATAGCAATATATCCTTATATTTAAGTTTTGTTCAAGATACTTTCTTTTGTTATTTCTGTGTTTAGTTGGTTAGTGCAAGTATAGCTGCCTAAGATCAGCCAAGGTCTTTTTTTTTTTAATTAAAAGTAAACACTACTTTTATTCGTTTAATTTAAAAAAATAAAAATATGACATTTTCATCTTCCCACCTAAGAGGCTGCGAACATTTCTTTCTATCTTCAAGGAAAGGGAAACTATATTTTATTCTCACTAATGACTTGAGACCACTACTTCAATAAGCCACCAAGGTCTATGAAAAATAATACACAGCAATATATTTTTGCAGAAGAAAAAATAAAGAAGAAGTATTTAGTGAGTAAAGTGGTGAAATTACATGAGAGAAGAAATCTGTGTACTGAGGAGAAGAAAAGAAAGTAAACTGCATTAATGGCAGTATTTCCCAACAGGGAGCTTAGCTGTTAATACAGACATTGCCTAAGAAAGTAGAGGGTCAGCTTCCAGGATAGTAAATCCAGAAGAACTCTACCCAGGAAATTGGTTCATTTGACCATTAGCACTAGTGGCTGAGACATCCTGCACTAATGCATTAGCCCTTCCATGACTGAGAGCTTTTCACTACCTGCTCTCAGAGTCTGATTTGTCACTGACCATCAGTGTCCAGAGAAGGCACCTATCCAATCTCATTTTTTAATTTGCTTAATTCCTGTCCATCAGAAATGAAGTCCACTCTATGACACTTAGATTCTTTCCAGTGTTCTTTTTATTACTCAATGTGAACTTTATCCTTCTAATGCCTAGAACAGCCAATAGCTTCAGGAGTAAGTACAACCCCATTGCCTAGTGGGTTGAGTCTCAGAAGTAAGATGAGCAAAACAGATGAAGAGACACCCTTTGTATTAACATTTGAAAACAAGCAAACAAACAGAAAATAGTTGTAGTGCATTGATCCATTTTATCAACCCATTGCAAAATATCAACGACATCTGGTTGAGTTTATTGGGTTTGTGAAACGTGATTTTAAAATAAGATTCTACAGAATATCACTGGTAATGTCAACTCTAGCACTGAACATTGTCAATGTTGAGGTCGATGGAACTTAATTGGTCTGCTTTGCATGACATTTTCTTTTTAAGATTTATTTATTTATGCATACAAGCGGGGGTACAAGCCAGAGGCGTGGGGCAGCGAGAGGGTTCACCAGAGACAGAGTGGGAGCAGAACAGGCAGATCAGCAGAAATAAACTGCTGAGGGGAGCAGCAGGCGAGGCAGGAGAGGTCTGCCGCGCCATGTGGGAATCTCCCCGGCTGGGCGTCAAACTCCTATTGCTGCTGCCAATAGCTCCACAGTGCAGCTTTTAACCGCTGTGCCACCAGGAAGGCCCTGCTTTGCATAACATTTTCTCACAGTTCTAGAGGCTGGGAAATGTAAGAGAAAATGTTTTAGTTTCATCTGTAATTTTAGTATTTATCCTAGAATCCATGGAAGTTCTTTTGGAGGATTCCCATTTGCAACTTATCGTTCCCCCCTCTTGATTTTTATAGTTTCATAAAATACAAAATGTTGCCTTCAAGTGTATACTGATAAAAAATTCTCCAGTACTATTTATATTCATGTAACTTGAAATTTCACTTCCCAACTTGAATTTTAAGACTCATATTTTGTTGCTACCTCTATAAACAGTATCCCTTTTGTCAACATTATGGTGACAGGGGTGTCAGATGTGGGTTGCATCTAGTTCCAGATACAGTGGCATTTTGATGTCTGTCTGGAGAGGGATAGTCTCTGATCTCTCCCTGTGGAAGTTATTAGCACCTTGTTGAAGCATAGTGTTTTATCCAACTTGGGAAAAGAAGAATTTAAAATTGGTTCTATAGGTTTTATAACATGTTCAACATGTGTTGTATGCTAAGTTGTTATGATTTCAAATCTATATTTTGAAAGCTTGTTTTGTACAAACCTGTTTGTGGTTTGAACTTGTTTTGATGAAATTGTTTTTAAGTAGGCTATTATAACTTTTTAACGGATATGGACATATGTAGGATGATATCATCAAAATTGTGCTACTGAGTGCTTATCAACATGAGCATATGGGGGAGAGACTATGATATGAGGGGCATTTAAATTTTAAATATCAAAGGTCTGTGAGGACTTATTGAAAGTGTTTGGTCTGGGGAAGTCTACTCATTGATGATCTAAGTAGCTCTCTCTAAGTTGCTCTCTAAGACCTTGGGGCATTAGAGCCCACTGAGACAAGGTGAAAAACTATGTAGCACCTCCACAGGGTTATCTTGCCTGTAAACACAGGCACCTTTTATCTCCTACCATCTTTCTCTAGAAACAAGGGCCTTTGATTTTACACATGCAGCCGAATATCTTCTCTTGGTTAGCTAAGCCAGCTCTCCAAATCTTCTAAGAACTAACTCATAGGGGGATATACTAAATTTCTTTTTTTTTTTCCATTTTTTTTATTGTTATTTGTGTCTTTTACATTTTGTATTCCCCTTGGGCAGCCCACCACCAATTCACCCGTGATCCATCTCCATGGTCCCCTGTATTCGCCTCTCTTCCATTTTGTGCCCTTATCCTCCCCCCCCCCCACCACTGAGTGTCTCTCTCCCACCCGACATCCCTATAGTCCTGTTATAAGTGAAACCATTCGATATTTTTCTTTTTCTTTCTGGCTTATTTCACTGAGTATGATTCCCTCTAATTCCATCCATGTTGCAGCAAATTGCATGTGTTTATCTTCTTTCCATGCTGAATAGTACTCCATTGTGTATATGTACCACATCTTCTGAAATAAAGGCATACTTTATTTCTTTCATCTTCCCCTTTGTCTAAAACAATAATAAAATTAGTTTATCATTGGTTTGGAGTGTGTTATTTCTGTGCTGTCTTATCAGAGAACTTATAATAAGTTCTGCAAGACTTTAGTTTGTGAAATATTATTGTTATAAATGATAATTCCACCAGTGAAACAGTGTTAAGAAAATGATTGGTCATGATATCCTCAGTTTCTGAGAATAAATTGCCATGTACAAAACAGCATGTCAAAAGACTCTTTTCCTAAAGGTAAGTTATTTTTATAATAAAGTCAAACTTTTATTGGTAAAGACATAATTTTATAGGAGTTATTTTATATGTATTTACAATTTGGTTTAATGATTAATTATAGATTACTGTGTATTAATGGTGCTTTTGATACAAAACATTCAAATGCACCAATTATACACATTCTAATATTTACTCATAACCTCTTGTTACAATCACAGATATATTAACTAAATTAATGCAAAGAAAGGAATGCAAATATTAAAATGTTAAAAAGTATAATGCCAAAAATAACCTATATTATATAGAGTTCTTTAAAGTGAGACTTTATTTGTAATTCTCTTGTGCACGGATATCAAATTTCAACATCTAAAAAGGAAAAGATTTATATAATTACCCAAATCTGAAAGTCCTTTAATAATTTATAAGGGTTTTATCAGTCACAGTGAAAAAAAAAAAAAAAAACTTGTACAAGCATTTCTATTTTTATGAAAAATATACCATAGCTAAACTTATATGTATGTGTCTATGTGTGTGTATAATAATTAAGATCAAGATCTGGATTGAAAGGAAAGTTTAAAACCTCAAATATTGATTTATTGCATTATTTGGACACTGTATGGAACTAAAATAAGATAAAATAAGTAACATCTAAGTAGTTTCAGAGATTGTCTCTTTTTCCAAAAGAACAAATTGTCTTGTAAGAGATTTCTATATCTCTGTACATGTGATCAGCTGAGATACTTCTAATAAAAATGGGTAGTGGGAATTGTTAGCAGCATGATTTTTAATAGAATTAGCAACAGAATTGTTAACAGAATAATTGGACCTAGAGTGGTAAGAAGAGTAAATATACGGTTTTCCAATGAAACACTGTTACCCATGCTCTCATGAATAAATACCCAAACAGAGTGGGCCTGAATTGGGGTCCCTGAGACCTGAAACCTTGCCACAAGATTAAGACACATTCTAGAGGGGAAACTGAGGAAAGGGGCAGAAGGGGCCAGGCAAGACTGTAACAAAATGGGTCAAATTAAAGTACAAATCAAAATAAAGGCTGCCAATGTGGCCTCCCTAAGTGTTTCTCAACTATGTGTCCCTTCCAAGTATCTCTACGTAATTCTTCTCCATTTGATTCCTCCAAGTCCCCCAGGTCCTTGGTGCAAGTTCAAAGCCAAGAAACAAATGGAGCCTTCTTTTCCATCTCTCTCTCCCCACACCCCCTCTCTGTTTCTTTCCAGTATCTACCATTCCTGTGTCTCTTCTGTGTCTCAAACTTCCCCTTGAAGCGCAGCTCCACTGCTCGTTAGGTTGGTCAGGGAACAAGGAATCTCCCTTTTTCGTGGAGAGTACACTGTTTCAAAATTACAATCAGATAATGAAAGTAATACTCCAGAATCTTGTGAAGTTATTTTTTTTATAATATTCAGTGTCCGTAAAGTACCTGGGATGTAAATATGGGAACGGGTATTCTAGGCATAGATGTGAATGTAAAATATGAAAACAAACCACAACAATATGATCTATCAAAACGTAGAGCCCGGAGGCGGGGGCTGGGGGAAATGTAGAGCCCAAGTCTTTAGCCACAATTTCCTTTGCATTAAAACAATACTAGTAAATCATTAAATTGTGTAACATAACTTCAAAAGAAAACAATAACAAATTTAGCCTGAAAGCATTTTTTAAAAACCTGTCATTGCTATTAAGCTACAAAACCCTATGTCCTGACTATCACATGCCATTGCTTGGTTTGACGGCACTGAACTACACTCATTTGCAGCTATCAATATGAATTTGTTATACACTCAGCACAGATAATAAAATGAATATGCTATTATAGGTGGTCTATTAGCATCTACTGAGAAATCATCTATAATTTTACATCATTTTCAGTCATATAATTTAAAAAGTGGGGAAAAAAAATCCTCAGATATGGAGGTGTTTTCCTAGTGACACATTGCCATCTACTCAATTACAACTCAAGTGTTCAAGTGTAGATTTTTTTTATGATTTATTTATTTATGCATACAAACTGGGTCTAGGCCAGAGGTGTGGGATGGGGGGTGAGAGGATTCATCAGAGACAGAATGGGGAGCAGAACAGGCAGATAGATTGAAGTACACTGCTGAGGGGAGCAGTGGGCAAGACAGGAGAGGTCTGCTGCACCATGTGTGAATCTCCCTGGCCAGGTATCGAACTCATGCTGTAGTGGCTCTCGATAGCTTCATAGTGCTGCGCTTAACTCGTTGTACCACCAGGGAGGCCCCAAGTGTAGACATACTTAAGTATATGTCTGTCACACAATAACTGGTCCATTTTTGAAAAACAATTAATTGTAAGTTATAACAAAATGTTAAAAATAGTACCGTTTCCATAGGTTTTCTTCCATAATGAGTCAGAAAAGGTCATGGTAGCTTCATCAATTTTCTCACAGCTTTCACACATGCAAGTTGTGAATATTAATATTACTTATCCTACTTTTCTATGAAGTTCCAGTTAAATTTTGTGTTGTCTATGATGTTTATACTTAAAGTAGCACTTAATCTGAAAATGAAATATACTATTGGATTTTTTTTTATTTTTAATTCTGAGATTTGTCTTGGGGATATAATTAAAATTTGAGGGAAAATATTTTTACATCATTATAATGATTGCCTAGATAATGTAAATGAATCTGATGTGTCATTTCATCCTCAGTTTTGCATCTCAGAATAGTACACTGTTCCAAATTGGAACCCTCCCCCAAAAAGCCATTTATGTAGTGTGTCAAAATCATGGCCCTTTCAAACCAAAGGAAAGATATAGTGTGGAAAGTTATTTAACATCAACATAAAAATAATGCACTATCTATAGCTTGAATATATTATAGAAATAAGTTAACATTTTATGTAATAGGTTTTACCTTTTTCTGGTCTTCAGAACATTGAAATTTTTTTATAATAATTTATAATTCCATTCTAATATTAGTATGCTGAAAGCAATTAATAACAATAGTAATAAAATTAGATTTTTGATTGACTTTCACCAAATTTGGGCATGTGGCAGGCATTCAGTTAAATATTTTCACGTTTACATTTAATTTCACCCCAGTGTTGTGAAAAGATGCATTATTAATATAATCTATACCTTACAAATGAGAATATTGATGGTTAATACTCACAATATATATAATAAAGCCAAAAATTTAGTTTATGAGAAGGAGATGCTTAAATTATTCATGTTATTGATCCTCTCCATAAAGCTGTTATTTGGCAGTATTATATTGAAGTTTAGAATTTGTCTTCATAACTAAGATTTTTTTCAAGGTTTTCGCTCATTAGAAGCTAAAAATTTTGTTCTGTCTTGTTATTTTTATTTGTACTATAATGAGGGTTAATCTTAAAGTTGTTTTAATTAAGCAGACACATACTTTTATCAAATTGTAATCTTGCCAGTTTCTCCAATTACTGTTTTCACAAACCTGTTATCATAACCTTTGTATAATGTGTGCATTATACAGTTGCAGAAAGGTACTCTTTGTTGAGATCCTTGTTGTCAGATGACATGCCATGGGATTCCCTTTTTTTTTTTAAATTGTCCTTATGAAAATTAGCTATTTCCTATAAAGTTCCCAAATTTTTCAAACAAAATTGTTCTACTGTTGTCATTCAACCTAAGAATAATGGTGTTAGAGGATTGCCATAATTTAGCCTTATATATTAAATTAGTTTGAGAACTTCATTTTCAGATAGATTTTAATGAGTGCTAAATGATATTTTGAATTTTTTGTTTCCTTCAGTGCAAGCTCTAGCAATCTCAAACCAGGTTAAGCTTCCTTGAAATGACTCTATGCGACAAATAACCAGACTAAAGTGGGCTCAGAATAGTTCTTTCAACATGAAAGTATTGCATCTTGAGCGTTTTTTGTTTTGTTTTGGAAAATTTCCTCTCTTGTCTCTTAAATGCCTTATTCAGCCAAGATATGAGGCATATATGCAATTTAATTTTAATGGATTGGAAAAATATCATTGCTAACACTATCCTTCAGTATAATGACAACACAACCCAGTGACTATTGCTTGTAGTCAGAAGTCTCAGAGACAGATAGCAAGTATTAATGTAGTGACAATTACTGCCTCAAGTCTCTCCTACATATATTTGGAAAGACTGCAATTTTTTCTACCTCAAATGATAGCTCTTAAAATCATTGAACAGCACTATTATTAGAATTCTAAATATAAAAAATAAATTTTTACATGGATTGTTTTTCTTGATACTTGCAAGAATTTATTTTAAATATTCTAGAGTTTTCTAGATTCATATAGAAGTTTTCAATTCTGCCTAGTGGCTATAATAAACTGTAGAAATTTTAAGGATTACAGTCTTAGTAGCACTGAGCTGAAGTTTGGGTAGATGATACTTTTCAAAATGTTTCAAAGAAGGGAATTCTATATATGCTGAAGTAAATTAACCTATAGAGACTTACCTTCTGGTAGATAAATATTAAGAAATCTGGACAGTTTATTTTTGGTAGCTCAACTTTTGAATATACCGGTGAGTAACCAGAAACTTACAGTCTAACCTTAAAAAAAGGCACAAATTGGATGCAATTTGCAATTGTTTGACTTTTTGCCCAAGGGCACACTCTAGTGGGTCTGCCTAGGAGTGTTGAAAAACAATCAGAAAAGTATAATCCTAATGACTTGAGGATCAAAGGCTTGTGGTTTTGGGTTCTGGAAGTAGCTGGAAAGTGAGATGAAAAGTTCTAGAAAGAGAGTTACAAAGGAGCTACATTGCATATTAACAACATTGCATATTAACTCTGTTCACATTCTTATATGAGCCCTATATATGCTTTGAGAAGGCTCCAGTGTGCTCAGTAAAATGTACTTTCAAAATGGAAAACAACAAATTCAGTCACTGACCACCACAGAGGTTAAAGTGTAAATTTAACCATATTATTTACTTGACATTCTTTATATATATATATATAGCAGAATTCAGATCGGTACAAGATAATCCATAACATCGGTGACAACCTTCTTATGACACACTCGCAGGGTATAGATTGGCTTTATAAGTAATTTTATTAGATGTAAAAAAAGAATTGAGAAAATCTGCACAAACTCTTCAAATATAATCAAGAAACAATCCCTAGTTGCTTTATGAGACCATGAAAATGAGGCAAATATATTAGAGAAAAATAAATGGGTATACTTTTATTCCTGATAAGCATACAGGAAAGTAGGCTAAAAGCAGAACTGATCTCATCTCCTGTTAAGCATAATCACGGCAAATCACCTGGCAGACACACTGATGTTACCTGCACATGGAAAGCTCTTCTCTATGAATGCTTTTTTTACATAAGATGTACCTGGTCTAAGATTGCTTCCAATAAACCAAAATAAAAACAAAACACAATATTGGGAGGAAATGTTAGATTTCTGAGTTGGTTGGAATATTCTAAAATAAAAGCTGTGATTTTTTTTCCTAGATGCTTCTAATTATCACCCAGGATTATAAACCACTGTATTGTTGTCTATTTTTATTTAACTATTTTATTGAGGTAACAATGGTTTATGATATTATAAGTAATTGGGGAGTACAGTTTGACACCTCAATATATATGTTACATTATCACTTAACAAACAAAACACAAATTCTGCTGTGTGTGCTCTTTGCCCCAGTCTCCCTATCTGGTAGCTTCAGTTCTGTAAGTCAGATTTTTGGATTTGTTTTGCTTTAGTTTTTCTGATCCTTTGTTTTTTTTCTCTATATTCTACATATGAATGAAATCATTTATCTTTCTCTTTTTGATTTATTATACTTAGCATAATCTCCTCCAGTTCTATCAATCATGTTGTAAATGACATTTAATCTATCTTAATAACTGAGAAGTATTTAATTGTATATGTCCCATGTGTTTATTTTTATTCAGATACCATACTGTTGATTATTATAGCATTGTAGTATTACTGAAATTTGTAAGTATGATACCTATGTTCTTAGGCCAGGATTGCTTTTTCTGTTCTGGGTGTTTCTTGGTTCCATATAAATTTCATTAGTGGTTCCTCTATTTCTTCGAAGGATGCAGTTGAACATTGACAGGAATCACTTTAAACCTGTTTATGCTTTGGGTAAGATGATCATTTTGACAATGTTATCTTCCAATCCATGATCAAGGAATATCTTTTCATCTCCTCTGTCTCTTCTTCTATTTATTTTAGTTATGTCTTAGAGTTTTTCATTGTAAGGTCTTTCATATCCTTTGCTAAATTTATTCCTAACTATTTAGTTCTTTTCAATGCAATTGCAAATGGAATTGTTTTCTTGAATTTCTTTCTTAAAAGATTAATCCTACTATTGTTACCAGTTGTTTTACAGGGTAAGCAGGAGGGTTTCATTTGCTCTTAGGCAGTGAGTCCAGAGACTGACTAGTAAATTAGAAAATTGTTTACATCGAAGTCTTCTCTTATACCACCTGATAATACTTCTGTACACTATTTGAACAGAAAGCTTCCACTAACAGGAAATTGCTTTCTCCTGAAATGCTTCCAACTGCTCATTCAGCTGTTTTTCACTTACTGAAAAGAAAAGAAAATGCATGGTATTTTTTTTAAATTTTATAATGTTTAAGATGTCCCTAACAGTTGAACACAATTCCTATGAGATATAAAATCAAATTATATTTCAAAATATGTATATGCTATTCCATTAAGTTAGTCATAACTACATCTACAATTTTACCCAGTTCTTCCATGGAAAATCATAATCTCAAAACCAACTATATATTTTTTCATTATTTTAAAAAAATTAATTGGAGCACCAGTGGTTATCACAATAAAGTTAACATTTTTATGCTCTCATGATTTGCCTATCATTATGGCAAGGGTTTACATACTTTATCTCAGTTAATCTTCAAAATTACACCATATCTACATTTTTCATTACCTCTTCTCTCAGCTAGGCAGAAATGATGCAAACTCTTCAGATAATTCTAACATACCCTTAAATTTAATTACACAAACTGCTTTAAATGTTCATGTGATTGGGGCCTCCTGGGTGGTGCAGTGGTTAAGCACTGTGCTGTGGAGCTGTTGGCAGCAGCGATGCGAGTTCGACTCCAGGCCGGGGAGATTCCCACATGGTGCGGCAGACCTCTCCTGCCTTGCCTGCTGCTCCCCTCAGCAGTGTGTTTCTGTCAATCTGCCTATTCTGCTCCCCACTCTGTCTCTGGTGAACCCTCTCACCACTCCACACCTCTGGCCTGTACCCCAGTTTGTACGCATAAATAAATAAATCTTCAAAAAAAAATGTTCATGTGATTGTTACTTCTCAGGTGAAAATTTAAATTCATTTATTTGGAAAATACCACATATATGACTTAAATAAACATCCAAAATATGAAATAATGTATTAGAATAAATTTTAGAGAAATCAATTTGAAAGTTTATGAACAGTTTTGTGTGTATCTGATAGATTCAATTTCTTTGTGTCACATATTTACTAATACTTCCATCAATTATGTAAGGATGGCTTACAGTTTGCTGTGGAGGTGTCACATAGTACTCTATGTTTGTGAGAGAAAAACCAGACCACTTTGGAGCTCATTGTGATAAATTAGCATTAATTGTCTTGGACAAATCAATCCTGTAGCACATTCGTCCCTTCACATCTGTGAACCGATAAAAACAAAAATCAGAATTAGTAGTCTGACTAGAAAAGTGCCTGCATTACTCAAATGCCAAATGGAAAGAATGCTTGGGAAGAATTATTCGATTAAGCAAGTCTGTTAAAGTAATCCACCAAAGTGTCCAGTACAGAAGGGGTGAAATAGAGTCAGAAAACAAAAATTCTATTTGACATTTGAGATATATAATAAGTAAAATGTCCACATGTCAATCCCAGTATTGGAGACACTAATCAAAGACTGATGACTCTGAATTAGAGAGAAGAACAACCCATAGGTAATAAAACCGTCAATACACAGGAATCTAGTCACATTAAAAGGCAAGAATAGGGCCTCCCTGGTGGCGCAGTGGTTAAGCGCTGTGCTGTGGAGCTGTCAACAGCGCGCAATGCGAGTTCGATGCCCAGCCAGGGAGAATCCCACATGGCGCAGCAGACCTCTCCTGCCTGGCCCGCTGCTCCCCTCAGCAGTGTATTTCTGATCTGAGTGTTCTGCTCCCCACTCCGTCTCTGATGAACCCTCTCGCCACCCCCCACCTCTGGCCTGTACCCCAGCTTGTATGTATAAATAATCTTTAAAAAAAAAGGCAAGAATAAGTAAGAGCTAAAGCCATCAAATCATAGAAGAAAACACTGTTGGAAAGCTTAAAACTTCTTGACATTCTTGACATGGACCATGGACAGTGGTTTTTGAATCTGACAACAAAAATACAGGCAACAAAACAAACCCTCGGTTTTCTTTTTTTAGATTGCTATCAGTTTCAAATCTTACATCTTATTTTCTGATAGGGTTTGGAATATAATCAAGGCTTATAGAGTTAGGAGGAGAGTGAAAATATTATCTTTTCATGTCAATATTTAGTTATAGTGCTTTGTTGTGAAAGAAAGTTTGTCTAAGGCAACTTGTGTGTGTGCGGAATTTACTGAGATTTTCTTTTGAATTAATAAACAGAATAAATTTACATATTCTATAAACACTTGATAAGAATTTTGTTTATTACTGGGATATATATGCATATATATGTGTATGTATATATATATATATATATATATATATAATATTAAATTTAAGATGTGTATTTTAATGGTTATAACATCCAGGTAATTTCTTTATATTTCAAAAATATTTAATGGGTAGAAATTATATAACCTCTTTATGCTCTCAGACAAAAAATGGGTACAATATATATTGGTACTATATATGTGTATATATTAATTAATATGAAATATATTATGTTTTGGATGATTGATATAATGATGATTGGATCATTTTATATTGATATAATGTGACCTGAAAATGTAAGCCAAAAAAACACTTTTCAGTTTTCTAGTAGCTATATTTAAAGATGTAAAAAGAAAATACTAAAACTAATTATGATAATGTACTAATTTATAATAATACAATTTTAATATATGTAAGTAATATACTTGCAATAATATATTTTATTTAACTCAATATATTTACAGTGCTATTACTAATTTAATATTTAACAAATATAAAAATAATTATTGAGATATTTTACCTTTTTTCATGTGAAGATTTCAATATCCATTTGTACTTTATACTTTCATATATCTCCATTCACACTAGTTATATTTCAAGTGATATATAATCTCACTTCACGAGGTAACTTGAAGCTAAACCATTGTATGATACAGTACTAGAAAATAGTATTGCAATTAATAAAACAGGTGAAATTCTCCCCCTTAAAATTATAAAATACAAGGAAACACCATAATATACCCAAGAAAAATTGTGAGCTAGAATCAAACCATTCATTAAAAAGAAGCAATTTGAGAAATAAAATAACTGAATGACACAAAAATAAAATAAATAGGAACAAGGATAAAATCATAATAAATTTTAAAAATAAAATTGAAAGTTTTAAATAATTATTATAATTAAGTGAACATTGATTTTTTAAATCAGATTAGACTGAATTTATAATCCATTCAAGAAAAAATAGAAAGGATTAAGTAAGTCACTTTAGGAATTGGAAGGTGGAAAGTTATTGGTTATAAAAAGTGTTCTTACTATACAGCAATGTACACAGATTTCAAGGAGAGAACCAGTTGGATTTAATAATTGTCTCTGTTTTGAAAAGCCCTAAAGTGAGAGGGTTGGCCCGCTTACAAAACTTACAATGGTTAACTGCTGCTTCCTCAGTTTTCTTCTGGTTTGGAATGACACTGGAAAAATTCCAATACTGAGCAATCAGATTTCTTTTCATAGAAAATTGATTGTTTAGCCGACAAATACAAAGAAGGTGTTTAGCACTGAGTTGCTTTAGTAGAGGCTCTACAGAGAATCCCCAGGAGTTCCTGTGGCTAAGGTCTTGGGTCTGGCTCTCAAAGGGTGTTTGTTCACTTCTTCTTTTAAGTTTTCAGTCACTCCAATAACCTACCAATAAAATCTTTTTTTTTTTTTTCCTTTCCACTCAAGTAAGCCAAAGTTGTATTGCTCGCTAACAAAAACCTACTGTCAGAGATCTGTGAGAGATGTGAAATATCAGGTTTCAGGGTAAGGTTGTTGTTTCTGATATTTCTAAACAAATCAAAATAATGGAATACTATTTCAACACTTAAAATTTTACCTTAAATAAAGAGTAAAATGTAGAGCTTTATTACTCCTCCTCAAGGAATTGCTTATCACTTATAGTCATGGGTCTGGGACAGCAAAAGTCATTTTAGAAAATAAGAAACCAACAAAACCTACTCACAGCAAAGTTCACAAATGCTTTACTTTTTTTTCATGAATGTTAGAACGTTGTTGAATAATAGCATCTTAGAGAATGTGTAGAAACAGAAAGCTTCCCAACTACATTCCTTTTTCATCTTAACCTTTTCAGAAATTATCACTGTGGCTTCCTATACTGAAAAACATAAACACTTGCTCCATTCTTCAGTCCTTTCTCACAGATTTATTATTCAATGAGGCACTCAAGATGAAGTGAAATATCCAGAAGGAAGAAAAAATGTTATATTCAAAGAGGATTTAGGATTTATAAGACTGTCCTAATTTACATGTTAATTATATGGAATTTTGCATATGCAATTTTGATATCCCTGATCAAAGAAGATGTATTTTTTGTTATTTCATTACTATAGCTATGCAGACTTACACTTGAACATTATTTCTCTCATGTGTGCACACACACACAAACACACATAGATTCTACATTTAATATGATAGTTTGGAAAGTTAGCTATCATTCCTTTATCTTACTGAGTTGGGGAATATGTAGCATCCAAAGTCTAACCCATGCTCTGCAGCATTGGAAATTTATAAATAACTAAATATAACGTAGAACATTGGCTAGCAAGCCTGCAGAGATAGGAATATTTGATTTATCTTTTCATGTGTGCTCTTTCCACCCAATATAAACTGTGTTATTTTTAGATTCTGAAAGTTGACAGATATACAGATAGATACATATATAGAGATACTGAATATATGTATAAAATTTATGTATGTACACACACAAAATTTATACACACAAATATATATAAGAGAGAAATGTATATATATGTGGAATGAATTGAAGGAGGTGTATAAGAATATTTGAAACTTGCTTTGTCATTTTTCTCTTTGTAATCAAAATGATGATAGAAGAATAACTAACCCAATGGGGATTGTAATCTGAATTGTAATTGGAAGAATCCTTAGCTAAGTGAGATCATTTCCTTCAAGATTTCGGGGCATATGGCCATAGTGATAATCTTTAGATTATGCATAGTAGGCAGGACTCAAGTAACAATATAGGATACATAATTCTGGGACAAAAACTGGATTCCTATGAATTAAAATGAAAGACAAGTATTTGATATGTAAACACAATTCAGGATCGATAATTTTTTTTGTGTGTGTGTTTTAAAGATTTATTTATTTATGAATAGAAGAACTGTAGTCTAGGTCAGAGGTATGGGTGGTGAAAAGTTTCACCAGAGACAGTGGGGGAGAGAACAGGCAGATCTACTGCTGTTCTGCTGAGGGGAGCAATGAGTGAGACAGGAGATGTCTGCTGTACCATGTGGGTTAGCTCCCTGGCTAGGGATCAAACTCATGCTGCAGTGGCTGGTGATAACTTGATAATGCAAAGACTTTAACCCCTGCATCACCAAGGAGGCCCCAAATAGTTCTGTTTTGACTTGATTCACAGCCACAAAAACTCAAAAACTTTCAAAAGATAGATAACTGACTTCAGTTATCAGCCATATCATCTGTTCAGTATACCTTGATAAGAAGTTCACAATCCTTTTCAGGGAGAGCATTTTTATGAAATGATGTGTGCCTGTTAATAATACTTTTCACATTTCTCACAGACAATTAACAAAACATAAAAAAATAAGGATTTTGAGAGAATAAGCTTAATTCTACACTAACTATATTAGTGTTCTGAAATATTATTGTGAGGTCTCAATAAGGGTGAAAATGTGTGGGCATAAGACTTTTTGATCCCTTGA
Organism: Scalopus aquaticus; assembly: GCA_004024925.1. NCBI lineage: Eukaryota > Metazoa > Chordata > Mammalia > Eulipotyphla > Talpidae > Scalopus > Scalopus aquaticus. Next base: position 113,459 of record PVIJ01000852.1, read on the forward strand.
GTTTAAACTCCAATCTTTTTCCATTCCTGAAAATGTAACAAAAATAAATATCCCAAAATTGGTTGGAATAGTCTAAAGACACTGCTTTATAATGGAGAAACAAAGGAAACCAATAGAATAGTGTGTCTCAACCAAATCATTATCATCATTATGCCATTCCCATCTTTCTAAAGAAAAGGTAAAGTATTATTTTATTCTTCAAAGGCTTGAAAGTCACAGATATAATAACAATCTTTATCAGTCTGATTCAGTTTTCTAGCTTCATTGTTAAAAAAATTTGCATATTCCTAGAGAGTAATATAGAATGATGACTCAAGTATAACTATTGTTTCAAAAACTATAACTGATAATATGATGTGGTGGATAAAAATAATGATTCCTCTGAGATGTTCATGGCTGAATCTGTGAATATATTACATTACTTGATAACTGGAACTTTGCCAATTAAAATTTTGCATTTAAATTGAATGACTTTGATGTGTGAAGCTTTTCCAGGTGGCCCAATCTAACCAGATGAGTCCTTAAGCATGAAGGATTTTCCCAGCTTTATAAGTGAAGCACTATGCAGACAGAAGCAGGATCAAGAGACACTGCATTGCTACTTTTGTAAATATGGAAGGAAATCATGAGCTAGAAATGTAGGTGGTCTCCACAAGGTGGAAAGAAGTGATAAATTCAGTTATCCCTAGAACCTCCATAAATAAATGACTCTACTGACAACTTGTCTTTGGACCAATAATTCCCAGTTTTTGATCTTCTGATTGGGGTAATTTGTTTCAGCAGAAAGTCAGCATTGCTCATATTGATCTAGCCTATGATATTTGGGACGTAGCTATTCTACATGGTAAACCGAAGCTACAGAATCCATTTACTTTTCTTGCAAAAATAGTAGAACAGATGTTACTCTGTTGCCCCAGAACTATATTGATTCTTACACTTTATGCTACAACGTAGTTCACAGACTCCAAAACTCCTCACCATTTTATAGAATATCATCCTGGGCTCCCAGCCTGAGGTTCTCATGCTCATAGCACCTGAGAGCAATAATGATCAAACACCTAATATTTTTTCAAGGCCTGTGATTATAAGATGGTTAGAAAGATGTCCTATTAAAAAAGAATTTCTCCTTCAGTAATGATATTTATGAAATATGACATACGTATATTTGGTATATACATTGATGCCTGTTAATTCTCCTCAGGTTTGAGGAAAAAGTTTAATGTTGAGGGCTTTGGAAGTAGGCTTTAAAATATTTTCTGATTGAAACATTTCCTTAATAACACAAATATTGCACTATCAGAGTCCAGTACAAGAGAAGGATTGCGCACCATTCCACACTTCTAAGAAAGAGTTCTTGAAACAGTGGCCTTAAGATCTGGTAGATCCTATGAAGTGAAAACAGTGGCATATTGCAGAGTTAGAAAGTCTTGAATAGAAGAATTATAAAGGAGAAACCAAAGACTTTTGACCAATATTAAGTACTTTAACAAGAATATCTTCTACTATTGAAAATATATCTGGAAATGCTTTTAGACTTATATTTTTAAAATCTAATATTTTGGAAATCATGCCAGAATGTTACTTGAAGTACTTATCACAAAATAAAGTAATCTAATAAAATGATCTTAATCTAATAAACACTGTTATAATTTAGATAATTCCTATAATTTTGGATCAAAATCTATGAAGATGGCATGGCTTTCCAAAGTTATAAGATATTAATTCTCATGTGTACAAGTTTATTATCTGATATGTATACTTCTGAATGATGGCTGCTTTATGGTAAACTAAAACTGATGACTCAAATTCTAGTTTAAGGATGATCAAATTGAGAGAACTTTCAGTTTGTGTCTAGGTGTGCACAGTGGATACTTATTCTACATTTGATTTACCTTCCTTCAGAAACCTCACTGGTTGAATGAATATCATTTTAGGATGTAGTATATGTCCTGGATTGATGACCTATATTTGGTACTTTCTTGTCCACAGTCATTGCTTGATTTAGCATTCTTAGTTCCATACACTGTAGCTATATCAAGGAAGAAGGGATTATTACAGCAGATATCAAGGATTAAGGGATTATTATTATAAATAGCAGGCAGTTTAGAAAGTCATTTAAGAGCTAGAGAAACCAGACTCTTGTAAGAATAACTTTAAGATACACACTCCACAGTCATTTGGAAATTCAGGAGCACCAAGAGCCACATATCCCTGTCACCACCTTCAAAAACAGAATTGATTTTTGATGTCCTGAATGTTCTTCCTCTAATTAACGTCCATATGATGGAGTCTAGAGGCCAAACAGACTTTCAAATATATATTTTTATTATTTTAATTCTACATTTAAACAGTAGCATGTGTACAATGGTGAGATATCAAAATATAGGAATATGATGCTCAAATTTGTTTTCTAAAATATGTCTTCAGTAAAAGGTACCAGGACTCCTTAAAGAAATAGCTGATTCTAGAATCAGTGTAGGGAAAATACCAGGGTGCCTGGAATACATTATGATTCCATAAAGTAAGGAAGTACAACAGTGAGGAGAAGAAAGAAGAAGAATGGGTCACACGGAAAATACTAGAAAACTCTTCATGAGCAAATCTGGTAATATGTGAACAATATAAATAATGCAGTTTTGGATTATAACTCAGTGTGTAAAATAAACATACATGCATCTCACATGACACTTTATAAAAAAAAAATGGAGAAAAGGAAAAAAATCTTCCTCAGAGAAAAAATCAAAATATTACATGTTGTTGCTTTCCTTTTCCAAAAAATAAGACAAATTCTCCCTTTGAATGTGGGTTGAATTTAATGACTTAACATCCAATCAATAGGGTAAGAATAGGGAAAAATAGTTAAGTGCATGTTGAGTGAGTGAAAAAGCATAGTGTTTTCTCAGAGTTTCTAAGGCTGCTTTTCACTATGACCTCCCAGCACAGGTAGCCTAGTAGATAACGCCGTGCAGCCTTGATGTACAGTCTGCCTGTGTGGGCAGCAATATGTAATAGGTAACCTTGATGTATAGTTTGCATGCATGAACACATATTTCTATAAACTAGTCTTAAACTCGGTCCTGTGCCAGCTTTGTCCATGAAACTGATAAAAGTTAACGGTATCCTCAAGTGGGGAACACTCACTGGTTGCTCCTGGGGCACGGGGCCACTGCTGTGGTCAGAACTCAGGGGGCTACTGGTGGATGCTGTGCTATTGCTACCCTTGTACCACCTGTTGCTATAAAAAAAGACTAGCTCCTGGCTCCACATAGGTGCTTCGTGATCTGTTTTCTTGTCAGCTGACATCAAGAACTGGGCAAGCTTGTAGCTGTGGCCTGACAGTGAAGAAAGCTTGTTAACAATTAACGAGATGATTGAGGTTGGCATCACCAGTAAGAAGTCGTATTGAGAGGTCTGCTGTGCCATGTGGGTTAACTCAATGCCCAGGAATCAAGCTCATGTTGCAGTGGCTGGCAATAGCTTGATAACGCTGAGACTTTAAACCCTACACCACTAGGGAGGTCCCTCACTGCTCCCCTTAACAGTGTATTCAGTAGATCTGCCTGTTCTGCTCCCCACTCTGTCTCTGGTGAATCCTCTCACCCTCACCCCCTACCTCTAGCCTATACCCCAGTTCTTGTATGCATAAATCAATAAAAATGAATCTTTTTTTTAAAGAAGAAGTAATATTGATATCATGAGGTTTCAAGAGGAAACATCAGAAGACTCGCAATTTCTGACCAGTGTTCTTCAAAACTGTTAAGGTTATGCAAAGCAAGTAAACACTGGAAAACTGGAACAGAAGAGACATGACAACTAAATGCAATGTGTCCTGGATTAGATTATGTAATGTGAGAGCACATTAGTGGAAATCTTGAAAAGTGCTGACAAGCTATTTACTTTAGTTGATAGCAATGTGTTAATGATAACGTCTTAGTTTTGACAAATATTGCACAATTATGTAATGTGAAGTTTAACATTAGGAAAATCTGATGGTTGGCTAAAAGGGAATTCTGTATATTTTTCAACTTTTCTGTAAAACTAAAGGTATTTCAAAACATTTACTTCTAAATGTAGAGGAAGTTGTCCAATGATTTTGTGATATCATGACATTTCTTTAATAAGAAATATATAAAGGTTAAGGAACATATTTTTAAAGGAAACTGAAAATGCCCAGACACCAAAAGAAACAGAGACCAATTAGTAAAAGAGACTAACGTTCAAGCTCTAATGAGAAGATATGAGAAAAAATCTGCTGTTGTATTCTAGACCAGTCAAATCATGATGTGGCTCCTGTAATATGCAGTATATTTTATTGTATCAAATTCAGTTATTACCATGTGTAGTCTAGTAACCAAAATGTATGCAATTAAAGAAGCTGTATATATTTATCAGACAGATATTGGCAAACATGGGCAAAGTCACAGTTAGTTTTATTACATGTTAGAACAAAAGAGATCCCACACCCTAAGAAACTGGGTCATCTAAAAAAAGGGGGGAGGGGAGGGAAGAGGGAAAGGGAACTTTTAAAGTTTGGTGGACAGAACTTGCTTATGGGGCCTCCCTGGTGGCGCAGTGGTTAAGCAAGCACTGCACTGTGGAGCTGTCGGCAGTGGAGACCTGAATTCCACATCCTGCCAGGGAGGTTCCCACATGGCGCAGCAAACCTCTCCTGCCTTGCCCGCTGCTCCCCTCAGCAGTGTGTTTCCATCGCTCTGCCTGTTCTGCTCCCCACTCTGTGTCTGGTGAATCTTCTCACCGCCCCATTTTTCTGACCTGTACCCCAGCTTGTATGCATAAATAAATAAATCTTTAAAAAAAAAAGAACTTGATTATGAAGTGATCTTATCAGAAATTGTAAGAATTGATAAATGAGAGTGATTTGGAACAATCTGATTTTATATGTAGAAAGCATAATCAATGTGGAGTTAGTATAACATTTTCTCGGCATGTGATAAACTGGAAAGAGCATAAGCTTAGTGTGTGATGAACATCATAGTTTGGTTTGAAACAATTCATCTGTTTTTTAGATCCTAATACAGTCCATTTTGAGACTTGTGATTTCTGTTATATGTCTCAATTCCCCTTAAAAGTCTAAATATCAGAAGACTCATTTTTCACTTTATTAAAGCAAACCAAACACAGAGGAAGATTAAATAATTGAAGTAAAATATATTATTTAATGCTTTGAAGTAAATTTGCTATGTAGTATGCCAGGTGTTTTTTCTATTCAATGTTAATGCTTATTTTTTTGAATCCTATAAAGATCTGATAATTGTATGCTGCCATGATTTAGGATAGAATTAACCCAGAACAAAGTGGATAGCAAACAATTCTATTTTTCTGAATTGCTTGCCTATTCCACAAGTCATATAAAACTGCTTTTTAAAGGGCTCCTAGAAATCCTTCAAATATTTTCATTAAAATTGTGTAATTTTCAAACAGCACTAAATAATGTGTAATAGTTATCCTTCATTTATTTTAAAATTCAAGTGTGATACTATTTTCTTGTATCCTTTCACTAGAAAATTCACAGTAGCCAATTTTATTTATATGTTTAGCAAAATAAAGCCAGAAATTTTTATTTGATATGCTCATGATTACAGTTGCAGATGTTTTATGCTTATTCAGGCACAGTGGTTGACACCTGCTCAATGTTCACTAAATATTGTGAAATACATGATAGTATGATGGGGTGAAAGTGACCATGAGGAGAGAAATTTGAGAAATATTTTCAAATGTAAAAACGTAGGGACTAGGAGTCTCCTTGCTGGTGTAGGGGTTAAAGTCTCTGTGCTATCAAGCTGTCACTAGCCACTATGGCATGGTTTTAATCCCAGGCAAGGGAGCTGATCCACATGGCATGGCAGACCTCTCCTGTCTTGCCTGCTGCTCCTCTCAGCAGAGTATTTCAGTAGATCTGCCTGTTCTGTTCCCCACTCTGTCTCTGGTAAATCTTCTCACCCACCCCTCCTCTGGCCTACACCCTATTTCTTGTATGCAAACAAAAATAAAATAAATCTTTAATATATATGTATGAGAGGATATAAACAATAAACACATTTACATAATGCTTAATTGGTGATATTATTACCAGTTTTGTGATTTTTTTTTAAAAAATGTTAATTTTGAAGTTATTATAGCCATAAGTCATAAGAAGTTAAAAAAAGGAAAAAAATGCCTTGTGTATTCAAAGAAATTGTCTTTGGACTAAGGAGAAAATGATAGCTAAATATTAGAACCATTGTTAGAAATATGTGTACGAATAAATATATAAATGATTAATCCCTTTTTCCCATTTATTTTGTTATATCTTTAGAAAAATACTTTTCAACTCATAATTGAAATTATAATTAAAAGTCAATATCTCATTTATAGGAAAGTATGAGTTATTCAATGAGTTTTCAATTACTTGAATTCCAGAGATTATGCAATCTACCATTTTTCCTGTTTTATTATTTTGATTTATCCGTGTACATTGATTGTCTCAGGAATGAGAAGTCATAATTGAGAAACATACCTTTTGCTCAACTTTAGAATATTTGCCTTATACCTTATAATTGAATAAGAAATATTATTTTTAAATTATATTAGACTACAGTAATCAGATGTCATACTTAGTCTTAAAATGGGATATTTTCAATAGTTGTGTCTTTGAAATCAGACAAATCCTGATAATTTTTCATTTACCTTACAGATAATTGTAACTGTCTTTTGCCAATAGTGTCAGCATGATTGTAACACATCCTAGAAACAACTTTGTTACATGAAGAACATAACCTATTTTCCACCCACCCATTAGAAAATTCATTAGACAAAATTCTGGAACATTGGAACTGCTGATTATTTTCTCAAGCTCACCACCAAGTCCACATATATTTAACAGCAGTTTTCCTCAGTTCAAATTGATTAAAAATGAAGTTATGTTAGTATAATATATATTTAACCACTGGTAGGAAGCTATTTTTCTGACCATAATGTCATGATTAGCTTCCACTGTTAGTGAATTTAAGGCCTTGAGATATTAAAATATCCCTTCTTTACAATTTTACTCCATTACACATTGATCTAGTTTGTGGAACTTATTTGCTTCACACTCCCATACAGTGCATACAGTGAAATCATACATCTGACAAGGAACTAATGTCCAAGATCTACAAAGAACTTATGGAGCTCAACAAAAGAAAACATAGAACCCAATCAAAATATGGGCAAAATAACTAAATAAGGAATTCTCCAAAGGATATATGCAGGTGGCCAACAGGTACATGAAATAATGGTCATCATCATTACTTATCATCAAGGAAATGCAAATCAAAAGCATAATCAGATACCATCCCACAACTGTGAGACCAGCCCATATCAAAAATTACAGAAACAACAAATATTGACAAAGGTATGAAGAAAAAGGAACCGTCATACATAGTTGATGATACTATTGATTGGAGATTTCGCAAAATATTACAAATGCATTTGTCATATGATCCAACAATTCCACTCTTAGTTACCTGCCCAAAGAACGAAAACAACTCTAATGAAGCAACATATGTATTCCTACACTCATGGCAGCATTTTTTCCAATAGCCATGTATGGAAGCAACCTAACTGCCAAAAGACAGATGAGTGGTTTAAAAAGATGTGATACATATAGACAATACAATATTTCTCAACTAAAAACAAACAAAAAATAAATTTTGCAGCTATCAACAATATGGAACTGGAAGAGAATCTGATAAATGGAATAAACAGAAGAAGAATGACAAATTTTAGTTGATTTTACAAATATGTGAAATATAGAGCATCAAAAAAAAGGGAAAGACCAACCTAAATCGATACAAACAATAGAAATCTTACTATAGAGTTGAGGCTATCTGAGGGGTAAAGGGAGGCTAGGGAAGTTGATGGGGAGGAGGTCCCAGTGGCCTATGGTGAGCTGTGGATGACTTGGTGGTGGGTGTTTTGTGGTAACATAAATTTGAAATGGGGTGAACTGATACCTCTGAATCATAAACATTGTTGTGAACTAATTGGTCATAGTAAATATATATATATATATATATATATATATATATATAGAGAGAGAGAGAGAGAGAGAGAGAGAGAGAGAGAAAAGGTGGTTTTACAAGCATTATTCAGAAAATGCAAAAAATATGCATTACTCTTCATTCAATACATTGGTACTTAGCTAAACTTTTAAAGTGTATAGCACTCAAAAAGCATTAAGTGTCAAATAATTAATTTGAATTAAATACTATCTATTCGAGAAACAGTGCCTTGAACTGAACTGTTTCTGACCTCTGAATAGTATTTCACAACCCTTCATTAGTTAACATTATTTCTGAAAATGTAAAAAAAATATATCAAGCAATCAAGTATATCAAATCTAATTTGAAGCTGATATTTGTGAACTAAGACCAGGTATTTATAAAATATTTACCTGTTCATCCAATTATTTAATAGAAAATTAATTTTTTTTTTTTGTTTCAGTAAAACATAAGCCAAAATGTGTAATACAATTTAAGAAAGTTATATTTATTTTCCTTTGGAAAAAAAATAATTATTTGCAACTTATATTTATTAGTTTTCATTGTTATAACTCAGTGTCTAATTGTGTATATTATGTAGTAGACACACATTTCTTTTTGTATACATGTTTTAGGTTTGTGGAACCAGTTTGTATAACTCTAAGTCAAATTAGCAACATAGAAATTTTAAATAGTTACAAACTATTAAGCATATGCCATGGGACTGCCCCTGTTGCCTTATGGAGCAGCAGCACGTAGAGGGTGAGAGATGTATGAAAAACAAATCAAAGTCCATGCAGAGAGAGAGAGAGAGACCTAGAGGGACTTGCACTTCTGGAGATGAAGCACCTTTTCCTGAGCCAGCCTAACATTAATTAGGTATCAGATTCAGGGAAGGTGGACAAGTATGTGAAGAATGTGTGCAAGAATGTGCGTGGTAGGGGTGTATATGGGGGATGCATAAAGTCTGGCACAAACTGGGGGGAGTGAATAGGGTCTGTTGCCTGGGGGACTCCATTGTTGCTGCTGATCAAAACATCCCAGCTGTAGTCCCTGTTTACACTTAACTTCCTATAAGGTAGTCTAACTGGTTATGCTAATCTGGCCATAATGTCTGCCTGCTGTTTTTGGCAAATATCATCATACCAAGACTTTTGTCCTGGTGAGAGGCCTCCTGACTCTACATTTTAGCTTGACCAGCAGAAACTTTGGGTGCCAAGACAATATCCCAAGTAGAAGGCTGGGAAATCCACATGACCCTATACTAGGTACTTTAAACATGCTACTTCTTTTTTTTTTTAATATATATTTTTATTGTTATTTATGTCTTTTACATTTTGTATTCCCCTTGGGTAGCCCACCACCAACTCACCCGCAATCTATCTCCATGGTCCCCTGCGCTCGCTCTTCTCTATTCCATCCTGTGCCCTTTTCCTTCCCTCCCTCCGCCTCCCCCCACCCCCATTGCTACTTCTAAAATATAACTACAACTACACGCTGATATTTAACAATGGAAAAATATGTTTTCTTCTGTGGATGTCAGTTTCTTCATATCATACTTAGTTTCCTCCTTTTTCATGTTATCACTTATCGTTGAGGTTTCTGCAAAATAAAACTAGTTATTAAGAACAAATATCCATTCCTGATTTCCTTTAAAATCAATGTGTGTCAGGTATACTGATAGTCACTCTGTGTTTCCTTTGCAAACAGACACAGAGATAGCTTTATTTCAAGGGTGTTTTGTTGCAATAAATAAAATTCAGTTATCAGGGAGATGAATATCTTGTTATAATTGAAATGCTTAGAGTCCCATGACATGGGTAGAATTCAGTGGGTAACTCTACTTCATTAAACAATTGTAGACACAGCCAGACTTGGGTGAAGAATTGTAAATGATACACTTTAGCAAAGATTTTTAAACAGGCATTTTTTTTTAAACAGGCATTTTTTTTATTTGAATTTATTTATTTATATATATTTTACATCAGTGCTCATTTTTGTACAATATTTGCCTTCTCCTCTCAAGTGTAGTCCCTGTAAAATTCCCACCAGCGATTCACCTAGCACCATCACCATAGTCCCTTCTGTTCTCCCCTCCCCTATTTTAAGTCCTCTTCCTCCCACTTCTCTGTAGAATAGCTCTGATTTATAGTTCCCTGTTCATTTTACTTATTCATTATTATTTTTTCCTGATCTATTATTTGGCTCCCCTGTATTCCTCCTATGAATTAAACTATTGAATGTATTTTTCCCCTACTGACTTATTTCACTAAGCATAATCCCTTCTAGCTCCATTGAAGTTGCTGCGAATGACATGAGTTTATCTTTTTTGATTGCTGAATAGTATTCCATTGTCTATATATACCACATTTTCTTCATCCAGTCATCGTTGGGCATTTGGGTTGTATCCATATCTTACGTGTTGTAAATAGTGCTTCAATAAACATACAGGTACAAGTATCCTTTTGAATTAATGTTTTTGTGTTCTTTAGGTAGATTCCTAGAAGTGGAATTGCTGGGTCATATGGTAACTCCATTTTTAGAAGTTTGAGGAAACTCCACACAGCTTTCCATAGAGGTTGGACCAGTTTGCATCCCCACTAGCAGTGTAGAAGTTTTCATTTTAATCCACATCCTCACCAACATTTGTTGTTGCTAGCTTTTTTTTTTTAAGTTTATTTATTTATACATACAAGCTGGGGCGAGAGGGTTCACCATAGACAGAGTGGGGAGCAGAACAGGCAGATCAGAAATACGCTGTTGAGGGGAGCAGCGGGCAAAGCAGGAGAGGTCTGCTGCACCATGTGGGATTCTCCCCTGGCTGGGCTTCGAACTCGCATCGTGCGCTGCTGACAGCTCCACAGCGCAGCGCTCAACCGCTGTGCCACCAGGGAGGCCTGTTTTTTGTTTTTTTTTTTTTAATATGTGTCATTCTCATTGGTGTAAGGTGGTATCTCTTTGTGGTTTTGATTTGTATTTTTCTGATTATAATAAGTGATTTTGAACAATTTTTCATATATCTGTTGGCTATTTGCATTTCCTCTTTGGAGAAGTGTCAAACAGGCACAACTTAATGTTATAAACTGGATTTATTCCAAGGTTCTGAAATATTTAGGTGTTGTTTCTTTCTACTGTCAAATAACTTGGTATCTGTGAATGCTACTTAGACATATAATCATTGACATTAAGTTACTAAATTATTGTGCAAGTGAAGAAAGTTGAAATCCTTTTAGACTCAAAAGAGGTTATTGATATTAACCTATTAAAATATGGGCAACAAGGAAGCAAAAAGATAATTATTGTAGAAGGGAGGATCAAGGGAAATGGCAAGAAATACTAGTGAAAGAATTCTACATTCCATTCACACCATCTTTATCATTTTACTTGGCATAAGAGATGAATCCAGTACAAAATTATAAAATAACAGGATGAGTTGGAGGCAACATCATTGCAATTATAATCATGATTACTATGATAAATTGCTTACCTGACAATGAGAAAAATGCTTAAATTTTAAATGATATGCAATACTATAAGAACATCTATGTTACCATTTGTTTTGCTTAGACATAAATAAGCACATATTGCTGAAAGGTAAAGCTCTCCAGTTTAACATGTTTCCAGTAAATATTTCATAATTTGCTTTTTAAATAAAGTCAAGAAGTTAGGTGTTGGTTTTTCAGAAATGAAATGAATTATATTTAATTGTTTCTTGTGGAGAAAATGAAACCATTGGTTCTTTTTTTTAATTTAGTTATTTTTTTAAAAAACATTTATTTATGTATGCATACAAGCTGGGGTATAGGCCAGAACATGGGGAGGCGAGAGAGTTCACCAGAGACAGAGTGGGGACCAGCACAGGTAGATCAATGGAAATACACTGCTGAGGGGAGCAGTGGGCGAAGCAGGAGAGGTCTGCCACACCATGTGGGAATTTCCCAGGCTGGGCATCGAACTTGCGTCGCCACTGCCGACAGCTCCACAGCGCAGCGCTTAAACCGCTGCGCCACGAGGGAGGCCTTTTTTTTTTAATATTGAATGTTAGTGACAGGACCGCAAATTAAAGCTATACTAGACAAAAACTTCATTTGGATTCACTCTTATTACTCTGCAGGTAAGAAGAAGTTGTGCAGTTTTTTTTTAAGTTTATAATTTTATTTATGTGTCAAACGTGTCAATTATGTTATGATGGACTGTACTTCAAAAACAATTAATGCATTCATTAATTAATAAAAAGAAAATGTTTACGGCCTCCCTGGTGGCGCAACCGGTTAAGCATAGCGCTGTGGAGCTGTCTGCAGCTGTGGTTGCAAGTTCAATGCCCCACTGGGGAGAGTCACACATGGCGCTGCAGAACTCTCCTGCCTCACCCGCTGATGCCCTCAGCAGTGTATTTCCATCCATCTGTCTGTTCTGCTCCCCCACTCTGTCTCTGGTGAATCCTCTCACTGCCCCACACCTCTGGCCTGCACCCCCAGCTTGTATGTATAAATTAAAAATAAATAAATAAATAAATAAAAGAAAAAGAAAACGTTTCTATTTCACAGGTTTTAATAAATCACTATAAGATATCAGTTTTGCATTTAAATGTCCTAAGTTCTATTCCTTCTATACAAAATGTTATTTTTAATTTTAATTTTGATATTTAAACTATTTTTCTTGGCAAAAGATTCGGTGCCACTTTATTTAGTTTAGTTTCAGTGTGTGTGTGTGTGTGTGTGTGTGTGTGTGTGTGTGTGTGTGTGTGTTTTAGTTTTGGAAGTTTCATAGTCAACATAACACTATAAAAGTGTTGTCCCAATAGAACTCATTTTTAACATATTAACATATGCATCTTAATTTCACACTTTTTTGCTTTAAAAATGAACACAGTGATCTCTATGTGAGATTAATCATTGATACTGCCTTATGGACATTTTGAAGTAGGCAGTCTCAATTTTTAAACAATCATTTGTGGTGATTTGCACTCATTAGTATTAGTATTAATTGTTCTAAGCTATGTAAAGTTACCTTTCATATGACTGCAGTCATAACACAAGGCAAACTTCCTCTATCTCTTGAAACTTTTTGTCTGTCTTACCTCTATTTAATAAAACACACACTTGTTCACTTGTTCCTGTTGAGATAACATGAATTATTCCTTCATGGGAATAAAGGATATTATAGTAAAAAGATAGCAAGTTATGGTACATTAAAAGAATTGTGATTAAATCCTTACTTACTTTCAATCCTGAGCAAGAAACTTGGCTTCTCTGATCCTTAATTTCTAGTTGCATAGATGGGACAAAAGCACCTCCCCTAAAGGGTTGTTTCCTAGGTAAGTGATGCATAATTAAAGCTTCAGACGGAGAACACATTGGCAATGAGGATTTTATGAATGAGTTCATTACCTTCTGCCTCTTACTTTGATACAGCAAGCTCTCCTAAGATAAAACAGGAGCTTTGCTGGTGTCGAAATATGAGTGTAGTGAGACTTTGGGAATATATTATTCACTCATTTCATATTCATCATTGTATTTATGGTAAAGACTTTTTGACAGGCCTTAGAAGTCAAAAGTAATAAAATCACACATTTAAATTCCATAAGTGTATTTGTTGCCCTAGGAAATTTTGATGTTATTTGACTCAGTACATTGAATGCAACTACGAATTTAAGTATGGTAGTTTTTCAAAAACTCTTTATGATGTGACCTCTTAAAAAACAAAATTCCAAAGTCTTCCTATTTATTTATTGAGAGAATATTAAGAGATGGAGAAACCTTTGTACATGTTTCAAATTATTATTTAACTGACAATCTGTGTACTTTAATAAGTAAGTCAAATACCCAAGAACACACAATTACTCATCTGATGTATTAGACACTATACCAAATGGGTTATAAACTCTCAAAATAAGTCAGTGGGATAGATATTTGTCAAATTAAAACAAATCTATAAGAGAAAGAGAGAGAAACAGACAAGTATAGGCGAAGGGGGGGGGCTGTAATTAGTATAACTGAATATCTTAATAAGGAAGTGCTCCAATCTCCAAAATCTGCTAGCACCTTAGTTCAAATAGAAGAAGAATTTTCTCAAACAGTCTAAAGTAGGAACCATCAGAGATAAGTAGAATATTTGGATATTTGGCCAGGAAACTAGAATTAACTAGTAGGGCCTGATAAAAAAAGAGTCTCCTGTAGTTAACAGATTCTGGTTTAAAGCTGGTAAGAGGATCTTGTACCATAGTAGCATTCTGATTTCTACATTAAAAAAAAAAAAAAATGTAGCAAGAGACAGGAATGTACTGTATTGTGTGCTTGTATTGTCTTTTTTCTTACTATTTTTTTCCTTTTCTTCAAGTTTTTATCACACTCTCCACAATTCGAGCATAAGTTCCATTAAGGCGGGAACTTCTATTTGTTCATTACTTGTCTCTAGAACATTGCATAGAGCTTACCATACAGAATATATTCAATAATTATTTGTTAAATGGACTTGAAAATGTAAGAATAACCTATGCCAATGCACCAGAAAATTACATTAAAACAGAAAAAAAAAAATATGACAATGCAAATCTTAGTAATAAAACTGTAGTGGCAGGAAAAACTGAACACCATTAGTATGTTCATAATCATCTATATATAAATTAATAGACCAAGTATAATTTAAAAATATTGAAACTTTAAAATGGAAATAATTATAATTTACTTTAAACTTTTATCATTATCTTTTCATGTAGTTTTTCAATTCATAAAAAAACAATAAAAAAAGAACAGCACTGAAGAGAAATGAGAAGCATGAGCTTAAAAATGCACATAGACACCTACACTTTGAGAAAGTAAAAATATTTCATTTTCAAAGATGGCAAAAGAAATAATCATCCAACATGACTATAGGACAGTTTCTTCCTTCAAAGGTGTTATAATCCAGTAGTCTATTGGCAAACACAATTAGAAAACATGAAAAGTGACTGTCCTAAGTGCAATTCAAAACTCATGGAGTATAAGGAGTTATAACCTAAAGTCCTACTTAATCAAATGCCATAAAGTTTCCAGGCTAAAATAAATGGCATGCTAAAGGCCTGTAAACATATATCCAGTGTAATGTCTTACACATAATGGAAGACTAATTTATTAATTTTTTGAATAAATTATAAGTAAGTATAATAGTTTTTAATCATATTTGAGGAAGCATAGAAACTATAAAATGTGTTGAGAGACTGGCGAATTTTAAATTTCATTATTGAAAAGATACCAACATTTAGAAAAAGAACTATTTCTAGGAATGAGCAGATTTTCATTTAAAATTAACAGTCTCAGTAAAATACCTTTTCTTTGTAGTTAGTACTGATAGCCTGGGGAACACTGCTGTGCACATACCACAAGGAGAACTTATTAAAATTAAACCCTTTACTCAAAACTCATTCTTGCATCGTATTAATTTTTTAGACTGTTAATAACCTAAAATATGGCTTGGAATCACCATTCGTTTCACTAGATTAAAACATAACAACTTGAATCATGTCTATGATAAAAGTTATATACATGTATATTATATATACTCTAGACCTAAAGAATATCGATTCATTATCAACATGGTTAAGTCTTAGAAAATATACCACTGGATTTATTTCATCTGTTTTCTATCTAGCTTTATCAAAATATTAATGTCACAACTTCAAACAAATAAAAGCAATAAAATTAATATGCAATGTATACTTACACAACACACCGATGGCATCAAACTGGCAAATAATTACTAATATAACGTAGATTGAAGTGTTAAATGTATATCAACACACTAGAATAGACATAGTCTGTAACTAATGACATTAATCTTTAACAAATATGAATTACAGTTTAGAACTATATATTTGAATTACTGTTCCAGTGTAATGCCTCAAAGAAACTTAATCTTCTTTTTCAGTCTTTGTAGATCTTTTGAAATATACATTATTTTGTTCATAGAAGGTATTCCTTAAATACTAGTTGTAATTAATTACAATAACTCTGTATTAATAGATTTTGAAAGTTTAATAACCCAGATCACCAAATATAATTGTCTTCTAAAATTCAGGTTGAATGGACAGTTGGTTGCCACATTTAATGATGCTAAACTGAAATGTGTGCAGAAAAAATTACTAACATTATGTAATTTTGCAAACCATGTACTTTGAAATATTTTAGAAGGAATTAAAACATTTTAGAACAAAAATAGATTTTGTGATGGACTGCTATAAGCAGTCTCAAAATGTATTTAAAAATTGTCATATGCGATTTTAGATTTACTGTATTTACTTTCAAATGGTAAATTAAGGGCCATATCTAATTTCAGACAATTATAATGCCCTACACAAAATTTTCTCATTTTTATGGAGGAGGTGTCACATTGCTAAGAACATTCAAAAGGAGACACAATTATTTTTTTTCATTGTAGAGAAGCAATTTTATTAGGTTGGAGATCGTGCAAGATGACCTGCAGTATTAGTCTCTCTTGATATTGTTTAAAATTCTATTATTCTAAATAGTTGAGTAACTAGAGTACTGAGACACCAAGAAATGATTTTCTTCAAACTGTTTTGATCTTAGTTTATGCAATCTATGGAGTTTAACCTTGGTATTCTCACCTGTAACATAATTAACCCTTTTATTCTAATGTTGCCACTGTATCTAATTACCTTAAGACACTCAGAAACCTAGGAAGGTGGGAAGAAACATCTTCTCAGAAACAGTTCATAGAAACTTGAACCATGTGAAGGATATAATAATAAAAATTCTAGTAATTATATATTTACAGCACATTTTAATCTTTAATATGCCATCACTTAAAAAAAAAACATATAGCAGCATTAATACTGTATTGTAGAGTACCAACTTTACATATTAATTGTTCCCGAATTCATTTTTATCTTTTTTCTTTGCATAATGAACTATAATATATGCTCTCAGAGGGCCTAAAATCCTCCCACACATACTTTGATGAGAATAGATGAGAAAAACTGCTAATTTGCTGTGAAGTTAATTTTTGTTTCACCCCTAGATTCTAAAACAAACTGCTAAGATATTTTGTGGATTTCCCATGTTATGCTATGAATATTTTACAAAGTAACAATTGAAAGCTCAAAATTAAAACTTTTTTGAGGGAAAAATATTCAGCAGTTTGGACTTCAGTGTGACTGCTTAGAATCACAATTGGCAGTTTTCAGATATATAATATTGATCCTTGCAAACAAAAAGTTTTAAACATCTCATATCTTCTATTCCAGCAAGTATAGCAATTGTTAACAGGATTCGTAAATTTTTTTTCCGATAGTGTATTCATCCTTTCATTAGATTTCTTTTGAGTGCCTGCTCTATGGCAGGCATTGTTTTGGCAATGAGGGTAAAGGCATAAACAACATATAAGAAGTCATAAAATGTGAAAAGATTCAAGTGCAAAGAAAGTATAGAACTTTGAAGAAGCCAAGATCGATTTGGTTGCAATGCAAATGTTAGCTTTCAGGGCAAATGTTAGAAATGAGATTGGGGCAGTAAATAGGATCAAGATTATGAGAAACATATCAGACTATGGAGTTTAGATATAAAAGGATTTTAATCAGCAGTATAAGTCATTATATAAAATATATCAAATTTGGAAACTTGCAAGTGCCATAAAGGAGAGTTTGATTATTTCAACTCTGTGAAGGAGAAAGTGTAGAAGGGTGGGGGTAAGAAAACTTTGACGTATAACAGAGGCATCAACAATGAAGACAGAGAAAAATTAAGAGGTCTTAGTGGAAATCTAAAGTGAAGATTATGACCCTGAATCACAAAATTGAAGAGGCAGTGAAAATAAGTAAATAATTCACAACAGCACAACTCAATAGAAATAGTATATGAATTGCTCAGGTAATTTTATATCTTGTAATTATATTAAAAAAGGAAAAAGAAACTTGTGAAATTAATTTCAGTAAAGTGTCTGGCAAAATCTTTCAGTGAGACAGGTAATGCAGGGGAGGAGCATTTGAGTAAAGTTGGGGGGATGGAGATGCTAATCAAATAGTAAATATAATTGTGAAACAGATTTTTCAGGATGTAGACTTTCAATCTCAAATCATTGTAGAATATGTCTTCTGTTTACAAATTTATTGAATAAATACATTTAAATATAAAACTCCAAATATCAATTCAGTAAAAAAGGAAGCATGTTACTGAATATAAAAAAAAAAGTTTATTTTGAAGTAGACTTCGTTTTTCTTAAAGATAAAAAATTGTTCCATAGTAATTATATACCCAAATTAATCATCTTGGTTGTTTAAACAATTCCCATTAGCTGCGGAATCTCAGATGAGCATAACTAGTTGATCCAGTTACTGCATTCTTTCTAAGTATCTGAAAAATGTCGACCCAGATCCCATGTGAACATGCCAGGCTAGTCAATCTGTGTTCTGATTATTTTATACATTGCAAAGCTGAATCTTCCTGTCCCAATAGAGCTCCCCAGCTCTTCAGGGTGTTGTTAAATTCGATATGTGGACTTGATTCTTGATTATTGCAAGGTACTTTTTTGTGCAGGTAAGTTTCATACAAACAATACTATATAAATGTGTGTTTTGATATGTAATACATACATACATACATGCATATTTATATAAACACACCACACACACACACACACACACAGTATATATAATAGAATGACAATTACTCAACTGTCAAATTGTTTCTGTAATATACACTTTCAGTAACAGAAATTCTCTAGGATCCTAACATGACATAAATATGAAAAATTCTAGTATACTATTTTGGAAACCAGGGTTGTTTCCCACTTACCACTCTGGAAGATAAGCCGGGGAGAGCAGGCAGGGCCTTGTGGCAGTTCTGTGCCAAGCAGATGGAAATCTCTGAAGGCCAAGTCAAAGAGTGTTTGTCTCTTTTTTCTTGACCCTATTTTATAAAATTTCTCAAGTCATTTTTTTTGTCGATTGCTTAATTTTTCCCCATTTCTTTTTTTTTTTTAAGATTTATTTATTTATGCATACAAGCTGGGGTACAGGCCAGAGGCATGGGGCGAGGAGAGGAATCACCAGAGACAGAGTGGATAACAGAACAGGCAGATCGTCGGAAATACACTGCTGAGGGGAGCAGCGGGCGAGGCAGGAGAGGTCTGCCTCGCCATGTGGGAATCTCCCTGGCTGGGCGTTGAACTCGTGTCGCTGCTGCCGACAACTCCACAGCTCAGCGCTTAACTGCCCTGCCACCAGGGAGGCCCAATTTTTCCCCACTTTTTTGAATTTCTCTATCTTGACAATTTTGAAAATTCTGTCTGATCAGAAGATAAGCTTTTCCATATGTTTTTGGTTGGTTCTGGATAACTGTTCTCTCTTTGTGGTAACCTTGAGATTTCAAGTTACCCTGTGCTGTTTTTTCTTGTCTGTCCATTGTGCTATATAAATATTATCCATGAAATTCTGTACTCTCCAGTAGTAGCAAACTGGAAGGTTACTCTATTCTGTTTGCTTGTTTGGTTTCTAACACAATGATAATTTTAATTCTTTTGTCCTTCATAGGTATCTTCATCTCTGGCTTTTTCAAGATTTCCAATTTCCTTTCACATTTGTTTTCTTTTATTTTTCCTTAATTCTTTTTTTTTTGTTTTGATTTTTTTTTAGTAGGTATCTAGGTATTTATTCTGCTTGATGTTCCCTGATGTTCCTGCATCTATGGTTTTATATATTTCTTTAATTTTGGGAAGTTCTCAGACATGATTACTTACAACATTTCTTCTGCTCTTTTTTTTCTTTCTTTTCCTCTTTCTGACATTCTAATAATAGCTCTGTTACTCTTTTTGAATTTCTCCCACATTCTTATATGTTTTATTCTTTTTCAATTTTTGGTTTTCATTTTTTTTTTTCTATTTGCATTTCAGAGTTGGAAGTCTTGGTCTATTTTAAAGCTCACTGATTCTTTCCTTGACTTTAATCTTTTTGACTGTTTCTCCAGTGTTACAATCCTCATAGCCTGCCCCGAACTTGCATTTTTTCCCTGGTTATAGACTTTATAATCTACTTTTATTGGTCATGAACCTCAGTTGAATTATGTTTTTGTTTTAATTTTTGTCTTTTAATGAGATAGCCAGGATAAAAGGAACAGATGCATCAATAGATAGGATAAGACTTTTGGGCATTCTTTTCCAATGGAGGGTACATCTTCTTATAGGGAAGATTCTAGGTGTCTTTCACCATGATTAGTCTACCCCTAATTTCCAAGTAATGGGGGGATCTTTTCCATTTTTTCTAAAATTCTAGGATAAAACCAGTCAATGTTTGGGAACCCCACCAAGATTGCTCCCCTAGGGTATTTCTTAGTATTATGCTAGTCAATACTCAGCCACTAACTTCATCAAAATTATCGTTTATACTTTTTGTCTTAGTGGGTATCTGCTGAAGATGGCTCTCCTCCAGCTAAGCAGATATTTGCTCTGGCCTTATGGATGTATCTCTCTCCACGCTTCTGAACAAACATTTGCTCTGTGACCTCAGTTTTTTGATGGGTCAAAATAAGTCTTTTTTTTTTCTTTTTTCTTTTTTAGTTTGTACAGCATTTTCTAGTTGGGAATCACACAATCCAAATTTTGCACATGTTGTAATTGAAGACAATACTCTAATTTGTTCAATTTTTAGTCAACCCCATTTCACTTAGCCATTTCTTCAAGTTGTTCATCCTAATAATTATCGTTTAGAGGTCTGTCTATCTGAAGGCTATTTCCATATACTTTATCCTTTCAGCACTTTTACTTTTTACATAGTGTCTCTCAAAACCCATATGTATTTCCAGGTATGAACTCTACAGAATTTAGTGGCCTGATTCCTTTCATTCAGACCAAGATAAATTGTACTATATACCCTTGATCCTTAGATTACTGTTTCTGCTGAAATTTCTTTTTCTTTTAGCTTCATGTCTCACTGCTTAAAATCTAATCATAACATTAACTTAGGCATGAATCTAATTTGTTCAAGTCATCATTTATAAAGCAGAATTCAAGTGCTTTAATAGACTAAAATCGTGTGTATGTGTGTTTTATATTCATACACATATTAATGTTTTTTAAGTAATATGATGAGTATTCAAATATTGCTTTTTTTTATTACTTAAGTTCTAGCCTTTAGTTTCTAGTAACTAGAAAACAAAAGCAGGGGACAAAATGATAAACTGCATACATTGACTAAAGGAGAAGATAGATAAAATCTTTCAATTGATTGAAGATTCAGATTCATTACCTATAATTAAAAAATTTCTTATGATTATTTAATATGTAAAAGGTATTATATATTACCTATTTAACTTCTGTATGACAAGTTTTAGGATGAAGTTTGTGATTCTAATCCATGAATAGACATGAACACAAATGCTAGCAATTAATTGCTTCTTCTTATTCTATATTCTTCGGATAATTTCTAACATTTTCTTAGAGTTGGTGACTTCATAGCAGTGAGGGGTGCTTCCCTGCCTCTGTTCTCACTAAATATGCCTATATACCAGGTGGGAATAATTTATGAATTTAATTTCACAGCTTATGTAAAACATCCTATGTAAAGAGCTGAGTTAATAAACAATTACTTTTTAATTTGAATATCCCAAGCAGCTGCCCACTACTTCCCTTGCTCTCAACTAGTGTTCAACAAATCTATCTGGAATAAAATTAACGAGCTACTCAGAATGAAAGTATTTATGGGCAACATTGAAGTATTTATTTCTTTTAAACGTTGAGGATCATTGACATTTTATTTTATACCATTATAATGTTTCATGTGCATGCATTTGTAATGTTTCTCTAACACATATGTTCCAGTAGTCTATACAATGGCTTTCTAAATTCAAGACCTCTGAATTGTACAGGGGAAGCATTAATTTCCTACACACAATTTTAAAATAACTTAAATATATGCCCTAAAATCCATTATTTATGATCCATATTTAAAAATCAATTTAAACTGCTACATTTAACCTATTGATTTACTTTCATAAAAGTTCTTATGTGACAATGAATGACTGAAGACAAGCAAACAACAATATGGTTTCTTATATAGCCCATATTCTACTATCTTTAAAGTTACTGTGGTAAAACCAAATACAAACCCTGATCTCACTTTCAATGAGAAAGCTCATTATTATCTGTTTAAATTCACGGGCATCATTAAAGTAAAGCAACAGATGGGCTGCCTATAGACACATTTTGAGTTCTAGAACCCGGTAAGTCACCCTAATACTAGTTTACTGGCAACTAAATCATGTCAAGAAAGCTAAATCCAACTTGCAGTTAAATACCAAATGTCTGTTTATCTATAGTTTTACCTGCCTGTTTTGCTATATAACTAACAGGAAGATTAGAACATCTGCTTCTCTCATCGGTAGTCATGCAAAATCAATTTACATTTTAATTTTGAATAATGGAAGTGGCATGATTTCGGCTTTAAAATATATATGATAACTTAATGTTCTGGAAACAGAGGGCATGCTTTATTTTCTGACAAAATATCAAAAGAGGCTTAAAAGATGTTTCCAAATACCTTTGGTTTTACAGGAAAGTGAGCATAGTAATAAAGAGGTGGTAATGTCTGGCCCATGTTTGCCCCCTGTTCAATTTAAGCAGTGTCTGATATCCAAGTGTCCTGAATTGTCTTGTAATTGTCCCACTATAGAATTGTCCCACTATAGCTTATCACCTCCTCATATAAAAACAAATCTAAGTCACATATACCTTATAATCAGAACAAATAAAATACTGTCAACTGCTTAGTGTTTATATTAAATATTTGCTAATTAAAATATTGAAGACTACTTGAAGATCTTATTTTGCCTGTCTCCCCCACAATTGACAAAAGATTAAGTCCTGTTGATTTTTTTCTGTTTGATACTAAATATTTTTTCTAATTTATCAATATTTATAATGAAAATTACATACACACAGATATATAAGACTGACTAAAACTTCAAAATTTTCAAGGTAAGAGTCAAGCAAGAGGTGGATGCCGACCACCCTTAGCAGTAACTCAGGTAACCTCAATTTTTGCTGGTTTGTCCTACCTATTTGGACAATGACTAGGGTAAAAAATACAGAACTTGGAATGATGAATGATGTTGAATGTGATTTCACTGATTTTATTTTCTGTAACTACACAAACTTATTTCCTCTCTACTTATATCAAGTGGTAGCACAGCACTATCAACTAAAATCAATAGGAGATTGAGCTCTTTCATTTTGAGCCTCTAAATCCCACAGCCAAGTTACAATAAATGTGTAATTGCTGAATTCAAGGGATTAAAATCAGAAAAGAAATACTTTCTCTTCACTTTCTACAAACCCATGATTAGATTCACTAGATTAGCAGAAGGGATATTTGTAGTTGTCAAGAATTAAGCTAAAATTTTAATAATCCCTTATTTCTCAGAGTTGAAAAAAACAAGCAGTAGTTCTATATTATTTGGTATCAACAACTTCTGTAAAACTATTTTGTAGTCTATGTCCTTTTATCTCTATAAATAATACAAATATTTGATAGTTTCACTAATAAAAGATAAAATATTAACCGCAAAGTTTAGAAGTGGGTAGTGGCATATAGTTTTTGTCATAAATGGAATAATTTTTCAAATACAAATGGAAATGAAAACTGATAGAATGGTAAACATTAAGTTATAAGAGCTTTCTTAAAATGAATAGTATGGGAAGCGTGAGTATACATACAAGTATAGAATCTAAACATCAATAAAAGATTAACTATTAAAATAAATATAGTACAGTAAATTTAGAGATCAATAATAATGTAATAATCAGTTCTATAAATAAGTTAGTGGTCAAAAAATCTGTCTATCTAGGATAAGGAGCTATTTATATTAAATTTCTTCATCACACTATTTTCACCTCACAGCTCTAATTTTGCTAGATACAAAATCACAGAGATCTTCCTTTTTAAATGTTTAAGTCCTTAGAACTTCAATTTAAGTTCTAAAACATCATTTTATATTTTTTATTAAGTTTTATTTCCAACAAGATTTTTATGTATTCTTTCCAACATTCTGCTTATTCAACCATTCGGTCTTTGTTCCAGTAGACATTGGGGCTTTGCAGACATTTAAATAACTACTAAAAGTGGAACCTTGAGTAAATCTTCTCACTAAAGATTTTACAACTTCTTCGCAAATCTAATAAAGTCTAAAAAAAATGTAATAATGGAGAACTTTTCTTTACATTTTCAATTTTCTTTTGATTACATTCATTATTTTAATGTGAATATTTTCCAATGGATTTTGAAATATGTTTAAAGCCTGTAAATATAGTTTTATAAAACCTTAAGGAATACGGAAGCATATTGCATGAAAAGTGAATACTTATCTAACATATGTTTCCTTATTATAACCTCCTCTCTCCTTTTCCTCAGAAGTGTTCTGTTATTTAAGTATGACATTTGTTTTCTAGAACTTTTTTCTATTCTTGTATTTCCCGCTTCATAAATTTTGACTTAAATAGTCTAAAATAATGTTTTTCCTATGTCCCACCATTTCTACTTACTTGACTGATGTTGGTAGTGTAATGTCTGTGGTTTCATGTATTTGCTCATGTTTATAACATACAACTGTATATGCATTTTATGATCATTTGCTTTTAAAAATGTGAGATCACACTACAAACAATACTTTGAATCTTAAAGTTTCTCATTTAAAATCCACATTAACGCCCCCAAGTAAGGCTTTATCTCATTCAGTTAAATGATTGCATAATATTCCAGTATGGATTTACCTACCATTCTATTCATTTATTCTTCTCTAACAAATATCCCAGTTGACCTCATTTTTTTTCCTAAAATTAAATTATTGCTATATATGCTTGACCGTTTACCTGTCATTTTATTTCTTGATGATAAAATACAAATGAACAAAATTTACTTTACCCATCCATTCTTAAGTGCTAATGGATTTTGCTAATTTTTTGGTTATTTTCATTATTTTATTTTTATTAGATTTTAAAATTTATTATGCAACATTCAACAAGACTTACATTAAATACAAATCAACTTTACTATTTTTTGTTGCATAATCCTCTTTTTAGTAATTTTAATTATTAATAATTTTGATTATTTAGTTATTTTAATTATAATTTTTAATGAGATAACTGTTTTACAGTTCTGTATGTGATTCTGAGCTATAGGGACACACCTCTTCGGTGTATATTGTCACACCACACCAACTTTCAAAGCACCCATATTCTTCCACTATAGTCACTGGGTTTTCCCCCCACCTTTCTTTTCCAACTTTCGCCTCATTCACTCAGGTAGCCTGGAATTTAAATCAGATTTCTTTGGATTTTTTGGCTTGATTTGGTCTGTTATTATGTTTCATTTTTTTGTAGTCTATGTATGAATGTAATAAAATAAAAGTAGTTTTGATAATTAAAAGCAGAATATTCGTAGTACTCTGATCACAAAATTACTAAGTTGCTATCCTTTCTCATGGCTATCTATTTAACTGTTGGCTTCTTTATCTGCTCTAAAACCAAGCAAATAAATTTACCAAAATAGACTTAGGATGTGTGTATGAGTTTACATTAAACTAATACAAGTGCTGATTTAACTACCCAAAGGAGTTATTCTCTGCCTTTAAGATATTCAGTTATTGACAGTTACATAGCTTCATGATTATAAATGTGTAACTTTTTTAATCACTGAGAGTCCTAAATCATTTCAAAATATAGTTTTCAACAATCATTAAATAAAAATCCCCCATTTAATTTAGAAAATAAACTGATCAATGTAAATGTAATTATAATGATTTGAAGCTGATACTAAAGGGAATAACCCAATTTGATTTATGTTATATCTCACAAAAGTCTGCATAATTTTATTGTAGAATCAAGACTAATTTTTATTTCAGTTTTTAAGCTGATTTAGAAATTTATTAAATAAAGAATTGGAATTTTTGGTTAAAATGAATCATATCAAGATATAAAGTAGTCTCTGACTTACTTTATAAACAGTACTTTATTGTTCTTCCAATCTTTCTCTTAAAAATATTGGATATTATAATTTGTTCCTATTTTTGACCTGTATCATCTTGTCAAATAGGCAAAGGTTTATGAACTTGAATTGAGGAAAGACAATTTTCAGTTTTCTATTTACTGCAACTTTTCATGAAATTGTTACTTTTAAGTTGCAGTGACACTTTACAAGTCATTTGTGTAGCTTGCACATTTGAAGCAGCGTTTTATTAGATTGATTGTGTAATATTCCTTATTTATTTGTTGTTAATTCACTCAAGTACAGATTGTAATTTGTGTTTAAATATTTGACAGATGAAATAAAGTGAATAGAGAACATAACAGATATGTCATTAACTATTAACATAAATTCAGGAATATATTAAATGTCAGATTGGAGATTCAGAATTTTATTAACAATACAATTATGATATTGCTCTTCAAGCATGATTTCTTTTAAGATATGATTTTGATATGATTAGAAGATAAAAATAATCTCCAATGAAATTCAATTTGATATTATAGAAATCAAACAGTTTCCATGTACCTTTGCTTCCCATGAAATTTACACCATTTCTGTATGACTCTAAGTTAGAAGTAATGAAGAAAATCCATCTAATTTAAAAATTGATGATAATTATATCTTTATGCAAAGTCATTTGTGTGTTATAGTGTACATATTATATAGTAATTCAAATCTTGGCATTTGCTTGGAAATGAAGTAATTGAAAAGGTACATAATGGAAAGAATTTCTTATGAGCTTCTTTCTCATGTTTAATGTTTGGTGGATATATGAGTTTAGTTCTGAAGAACTTTTGAATATCTTTATTTTATAATACACAAAGGAAGGAGATAATTTTTAACATATTTTTAAAGATCATAATTTGCTTTATTAAAACATAATTCAAAGGTCTACAAAATTGAATAAAACATTTACTCTTCTTTAAAATGACTGTACCAATAGATATTTAAAAATCATTTGATTTTTAAAACTTCCTTTTGGTACAAAATGCATGCTGGTATAAAATGATTTATATATCAGTATAATTGAATCAAATCCACAAACCATTACTTTTTGGTTTTGCATTCCACAAGGTAAAGGTATTTAGGTACCTTGCTTATGTAGTGTTGAGCTAGATTGTGTGCTTTATAACGATTGATAATTATTGCTTTTTAACTGTTAGGGAAAAAGTAACATTTAACACAGTTTTCATTGTTTGGAGTAGATGCAATTTATTTAAAAATGTATTTTAGTTGTATAGTGAAAAAATGTAACATCGCATTAAAAATAAACAAGACCATTCTCTTTGAAGTTCCTCTAAATCTCATTCTATTGATTTCGTTCTCACAGGAAACCTTTCTTTTAGCATTTCTTATATCATCCCATTGCTTTTGTCTATGGTCTTGCTTTATATGTTTGCATCCTAAATATTACAATTTTTTATTTTGCTTACTTAAAAGTAATATAAAGATAATTAAGTCCAAAATATTTTCCACAGATTTCTTTTTTTACCAATATTCTGCACAAATTTGTAGAATAATATTTGTAGGTTCAATTGATATTATATAATTCATTTCTTCATTTTTCTATTAGGGATGTTGGTTATCTCAATTGGTTTTCTTTTTAGTCCTCTTATTGGGATATATCTACAAGATTGTCTGCAAATGTGCCGCTATGTGTAAAAATGGCTATTGTGTATTTTGTGTATATATACATATATGCTATATACATATTATATAATATACATACTATACATTTATTTGATAATTTGTAACTTATCTTTCCATTTTATTCAATGAAACCCCTTGACAGATTTTATATTTTTGTTTAGGTCAGTTATAGTTACAATTATTTTTTTCTAGCAATTTATCTTATAAAGGTTTTTAAAATTTATTTTCAACAAGTGAACAATATTTTCTGTTGGTACTGAAAAAGTCTACAGCATTATACTTCAACTTCTTTTTACATTCTTTTTAATGTACTTGTATGTGAAAATTCACCTGGAATTTTAAAGAGGCCTCTCATCTTGTTCTTTCTTACTTCCCCAGGTGCTTGTTTTCTCACTCATGGTGCTTTGTGTTCTGGTGTGTGTTGTGAGCGGGGCTTAGTATATATTGAGCATATGTTCATGTTTTCTGAAATTAAATATGTAGAACTGATCTGAAGCCTGATTCTGTTAGGTTTTTCCAGAACTAATTTTCAGTTGATCTCATCATCATTGCAGGGGCTCTACCAATCTGCTTGAGTGATTTTGAGCACTCAAATATGGTGAATTCAGATTTAAATTCTGATATGATCACTTTTGTCCATATTATGGAGTTAACTTATTTATTACAGAGTATAAAAACTACACCATGTTATCATTTGCTACTTAGATTATTAAATGTCTAAAGAGTCTTGGACTCTAAAAATTCTCCATCAAAAGTGCTTCAGCAGAAATTATCCTTAGATATTATTGAGATTTGCTAGAATAAAATTTAATTTGCTTTTAGATCTATGCAAAACTAACTGAGGATCCTGTCTATTATTAAAGCATAGACCAAATCCTCAAAATTACTTTCACAAACTCTCTTTTAAATAATAATTAATATCTCCACAAAAATCACAAGATGTCCACACCAATACCTTCTTTAAATGATTTTTTTATCATCATATTGATAAAAATGAGGAAGGGATTCATTGTTTTATATAATTAGTCCCTAAAAGGAAGTTCATCCAAATTCAATATGAAAGATATTCTCTTCTCACAAAATGAGAAAACTGTTGACATCTAACATTTAATATAAGAGTTTGATAGATGGGAAAATATATAAACATTATAAGGGCTTGCAGAATTGGTCCTTGCCAGATATGGCACTTTATGTTCTATTTTTCCTGTTTTATCTTATCTTAAGCAATATTTTCATTCCTTTACTCAGTTATGTCAAGCATCTCTAGTTTTTGTTTTGCTGTTTCCTGTTGAACACCATACATGGGCAACTTCAGTGTAAGACATTGCTTAAAAAATTCTAAAAGATATTAGCAGTCATCATATCAGCACTTAATATGAGATTCTGAAGGTAATTTTTAACCTTTTCATTTTCTAAATTGTATCTTGTCTTATTAAAACACTTTTTTCTCCTTTTTCTTTCCCCATTAAATTCTTGTTATTGTTAAAAAAGGAAAATATATCAAACAATTCAGAGATTCCTCTTTCTGTACATTCAGTAAGTGGCAGAGGAAAGTGATATCCTCACAAATAGTGACTGCTAATGTTCATTTATTATGCAAAATCACCCAGATGATCAGCTACTTGTTGAAAATTGTAAAAGGAGAAAAGGTTCAGAATGTCATAAAAGCGGGGAAAAGAAAGTATTTTCATGAATTCATTGACCTTTCCGTTAATATCATAACAGAGCATAATCACTAAGGCTTTTAAATTAGCAAGGTAGCTCAATACAGAGGGATGGCTCGAGAAATCTCAAGGGCTTATGTTGCCAGAACAAGATCCTGACACTAAAAGTAAAAGGGTAAATGAGAACCATGTTTAGTGATGACCTTTCAGTCCCATAGCTGCTTATCACATATCTTGTCTTTTTGCCTTACTGTTGCACTTTAGCTTATTAAAATTAATTGTATTCTATTTTAGATGTTAAGAATTTTTAGTTCATAACCTGTACTGTTGAATGAACAGTAACATTTTTTCTGTCATTCTTGATGTATGATGATAATAATATCTATTATCTGATTTAAATGCAGTACTAAGTAAAATATGTCTTATATTGTTAGAAAATAAAAATTAAATGAACAAGAGTTGAAAAAGTCAGAAAACAAGTTCCAGGTCATTACATTATGTAATTTTAAACTTATATAACTTTTAAGGAAGGCATTTTTAGGTAATCAAAGGTTACTAAAATGAACTAAGCTTATACAACCAATATATTTCCTGCAAAGGGAATTTATATAATTTTTTGTGTATTTTCACTATTTTTTCTGTTGATTTATCTTGTATACCAATGGAAAAAGATTTTCCCTCCTGATTTACAGTATCAATGGGAATGTTTTAACTGTTTATGTTTTCATGTCACTTCTACAAGCAAGTGTATAGTCATTGGGAAGTAATAATTGAACCTGAGATGTAAGTGAAAAGTATGGTTTGTCTTTTTATAAAGGAAATGATTAGGACCTAATTTTCCTATCTAGTATGATGAATTTTTGTTATTTCACACACACACAAATGAACACACACGCACACACACACTCACATTTATGTATTTCTACAAACATTATGTAAAATAGCATAATGAAGAACCTTCTTTAAAAGGCAAAATTGTCAATTATTGGTCTGAGTTCTTTAACTTTCATAGATACAGATACAAACATGCACTGTGTGTTT
Organism: Scalopus aquaticus; assembly: GCA_004024925.1. Taxonomy (NCBI): domain Eukaryota; kingdom Metazoa; phylum Chordata; class Mammalia; order Eulipotyphla; family Talpidae; genus Scalopus; species Scalopus aquaticus. Next base: position 143,845 of record PVIJ01000852.1, read on the forward strand.
TCCATATATACCATGTATGGTTTTTAATTGTCTCAAAATTCAGAGAAGTTAGGTATCACTTTTATTCCTACTCTATAAATACAGAAACAGGGACATGAAACACTTGTTCAAAGGAAATGCTTACTTTAGAATAAAGGGTTGTATAATTTTCCTTCCAATTCAGGACACTGTTGAGCATGAATTAGGGCTGGTAATAGAATAATTAGCATGCTCATAGAGTGCCCTAGGAAGCCCAGACGAATGGCCACTTTACAATAAGTGGCATAACTGAAACTAAAACCCAACATTCTGATCATATAACTGGCCCTTTAAACCCTGTTCTACATCGTCTCCAAACCTGTGTCATTAACATGTAAGTCACATTTTATATTCTCTTCTGTCTAGCAGACACACCAGACACCATTTACCAACAGCAGAAAAGGATTCCATTAAATGGAGGATGGCAAAGATCAGAGCTATGCCATCCACCTGGAATACAGGTCCAAACACTTTGTCCACTATATATTGTTATCAGCGTCACCAAGGAAAAGCCTCCAGATGGAACAATGTGGGAGTCAGCTACTCATGGCCGGTGGGTTCTTCCCAACAAGATCGAGTTCTTCCCAATCTAAGTGGCCAACATAACACTCTCCTGTCCTCCAGCAAAGCCCTCTTCCTTTCCCACAGGGTCCAGATATAGTAGTGGGGTTGGGTGCCAGGTGCCAGATGATGCACATGCTTAAGCTGAACAAGAATATCTTTTAAATCTGAACAAATATAGTCCCACACATGGAGATAAGCCCCTCATAGTAGTACATTCTTTTTGATCTGTTAACAAGGAAGTGTTCCAGGCGGAAGGCTCTGATTGGACAAATCTGGGGAGAGCAAGTCACAGGATGACTGCTTTCCTGACATATTCTGTTGCACACTTGTATGTGTGTGTGTGTGTGTGTGTGTGTGCGCGCACGCGCATGCATGTGTGTGTTTAAAAACAAGCATTTATTATGGTTTGCCAGACACCGTTTAATGCTGGGCTGGCATTTTTAAATAAGCAGAATTTATATTTATTTGGACAGTAGAGACAATGGATAAGAACAAAATTAATGAACCAAAGAGAAATGGAGAATATGCCATTGTGATGTAGAATAACATAGGTGTTATGTATTAAGACAGGATAGTCAGGGAATACAATTTGAAATGTGACATTTGAACTGAGGTCAGCAAAAACAGGGTGCATAATTTGAAATATGTCAAGAAAATGATTATGGGAGGAGGGGCAAGTAGCAAGTATAAATGACCTAAAGTGAAAAATAATTTGGTGTTCAAGAACTGAACTAATGAACTGGTGTTTAGAGTGACTAAATCCCAATAAGTGAGGAGGGTAGAGGATGAGTTGAATTTGGAAACTTGGGTCGATGGTTTAAGAACATGACAAGGTATTTAATTTTACTTTATAAAGTTTAGTTAACTTTTAAATGTTTTTTCAGTCTTTTATTAAAAATATCTATTGAACATTTACTATGGGTCAAGCACTGCCCCTAAGTTATATAAAGGATGGTAAGAATGGTAGCCCTGTTTGAGAAGAGGAGATTGGAGTAAAGACTTCAAACAGGGTGAGGAGAGAGTCACATGGATGGGAGGATGGGAGTAGGGTAGCTTTCCAAACAGCAGGAAAAATCAGTGCAAAATGGGAGGAAACATGGTGTGTTCTGGGACTAGTCCAGAAGCCTGTATTTTTGAAGCAGTGTGGGAAGGGGCGGTGATAAAATAAGAGATCAGAACATAATGAGAAGAGATAGAGGAAGAAGCAGACCATATAGAGCTTTGTAAACATACAGAAAGGCTCAAACTTTTACTTTCATTGGCATGGAGATCTATTCATAAGATTAGGAGACAGAAGAACCATGATTTGATTCACATTTTTAAAAGGTCACATTGCTGGCAAAGGGAGCAGGTGGAGCAGGGACACCAGTTAGTTAGCTGTTGTAGCAATTCACTTGAGAATTGAGGTTAGGAGCAACTCAATTTTCAGTGTGAAAATTGACTCAAAGCTATCTTCTGTGAATTAGATATAATGCAGTATGAGAGAAAGGAAGAAATATAGTTTTTAGGTTTGAAGACTAAAGAATAGAGTTCCCATTGACAAAGTTGCATTAAATTGTGTGTGAAGGAGGTTTTACATACTTTCTTTGCTATAAGGGAAAAACCACATGGTTGTTATCATTAGTAGAGAATGCTGACTCGCTCGCCAGAATGGGGGATGAGATTTTTATTTGTTAAGATCAGTCTGGAGAAGAGCCATGACCCAAAATGCCTAATTGCCTCATCCCAGGAGAGAGGAGAACACATTAAACCAGTCACGTCTACCACATAATCAAACTCTTGGCTTCATCTCTAGCCATATCAGTTATTACCACATGATGAAATTCTATATAAATTGGCTTTTTTAGTGCATAGTGTTCTGATGTAAAAAAAAAAAATATGCATGCATCTTTGAAGCCCCTCTCTATTCTCCTTGATACAAACTCTTCCTCACAAAAGACTTTTCCAATTCTTCCGGTTCCTTCCCATGTTCAAGGCTTCACATGTGCTGCCGCTGCCATTCCATCTGCCTGGAAAACAAAAATTATTTTCCATTCTTTAAAAATCTCAGTTTAAGTGTCACCACCTCATCAAAACAATTTCTCAGTTACCACCCCCAGACTTATGAGATTTCTTTCTCATAGCAATTGGTACTTCTCATTCAAAGAAATGTTCATTAGTGATTAGCTATCCATATTCATTCAAATAGCTATTTCTTCACTATTTATAAAACCTGATTTACTTTAAATCCAGTATGCATAGGGTTGTCTTGTGCTCACTACTCCTTGCCCATTTCTAGCAGAGAAAGGTGGCACATACTTTACTTGGACATTTATATAAGGGGAATAGGATAGTTTGAAAAATAGAGAGGGAAAAAGAAGAAAGAATGGTAGAAAAAGAGGAAGAATTTACTGTCTTAACACCTTCAGCAATGGTGAGTGATCACAGTAAAAATTATAGGTTAAATTGTTTTGCCATATGGTCCCACAGCACCCTGTCCTACTGTTGTCATAAGAGTCCTCACATCTGAAATTTGTTGTTTAATTAGATGCTTACTGTTCATATTCTCCAATGAATTTAATGATCCATGTGGAAAATCTTCTCAATCTCTTTCACAAATTTATTCCCAGGGTCTAGCACTGTGTCTACCAAAAATTGTGAGTTGAATTGAATTATTAATAAAGCATGATTTATAGTTGTGTTAACGACATTAATTGCCTACTCAGAAATTATACTCCTAGTCAAAAATTGTTCTTTGACCTCTTAATTGAAATGGGCTCTCATGTTCTATATCAGTATATTTAATAAGATATTTTTTTACTGTATATCTATTCATTATAACTGTTCAGGTCATCAGAAATAACCCTTACACTTAGTATTTGCTTGCCTCTTCAACCTTCAGAAAGGCATATGTCCATAAGAATTTAATCAAATTTCTGCACAAGAAAATGGAGACTTAATCTTGCATCTGTGTGCATATAAACAAGTAGATTATTTTAATCTACTATTCACTCATCTGACATATAAGCTGTGATAAATGGAACAGTAGTTTTTGGACAGTATAGCATTCATTATCCTCTTTGCTTATCTACAGTAACAGGTTCCCCCTCCCCTGCTCAGGAGCTATTTTCCTTTTGGCAAGGCTGTTTATTTCTCACAGAGTTCTTTTAAAGCAAATGTCATGTGGGGATATCGCCAGGTAACCTTAAAGCAATGCTTTTTTACCAGAACTTTATTTTATGGAGTGCTTTTTTGCAGAAAAGCCATCTCAAAGCACTGTCAAAATTGGAAACAAAACAAAAGTCACACAGTCAGAAAAATCAATGATCTTTCAAATAATCCAAGATTAAATCAAATCAAACTAGCTTTAAGCTTAAACTTTAAAGTCTGTCAGGAGTTGGCACACCTGAGAGGCCCAATAGCACTAGCTTTAGACACTTGTGTTGCAATGGAAGACATCCTTTGATTGATAGTAATTGATTTTTTCCAAGGTCTGAATAAACATTTAGAATCAGTTCATAAAATGTAAACATTGAAATGAAGTCAGACCGAAATAATTCATTGTACAACCATAACTTTATTTTTCTCAATCAATTGAATTAAGAACCTTGCTTTTGAAGTTTGCTTTTCATCTCTCAGTACTTAGAAACAATTGTCTCAGTTATAAATGACCAGTCAGAGAGTCTCTGATTTCTTCACTTAGGACCAAAAATGTTGTGTCAAAGAATGGGAAGGAAAAACATTCTTGGAAATTACATATTTATTTGTATGGTTTAGGTAATTCTGGTACTAAAAACTAGGGTTTATAAATATTCTTTCTTTCAACCTAAATGTATTTTTTTTAGTTAGATTAAATTAAAAAATATGTGTAGACAATATGCCTATAAGACTGTTTTGCTTTGTATATCTGGTCAACTAACTTGATTTGCTTTTAGCATTCTAGGTCATTGGTAATTTAATTCCTCAAACTAGTGGGTTATAAAGAACAACTTATAACTGAGAAATACCTTGTTTGGAATATTTTCTGGGACATGGTATACCTCCTTATATCTTGTTTTGTATATATTAACATAATATCAAAAGATGCTCATGAATATATGCATGAGAAATATTTTTATAATAGTCTAATGCCAGCATCAATAATTCTATTCCTTTTCATTCCATAGACCTGACTTAATGTGTTAGTATTTTTTTCTTCAATTGCTGCACACATTTTCTTCAGTAGGAAATAAAATTATACACCAACAACTGATTTAGAACCAAATGACATCTTTATAGAGTAAATTTTGTAAAGTAGAGATTTACTGTCAAGAAGGAACATTGCTGTTGTGGTAAGCAGAATAATGGCTTCCAAAGATGTCCACATCTTAATTCTTATAACTGTGAATATGTTAATTTTAGAGCAAGCATGATTAAGTTAAGGTTCTTGGGGAGCGCATCCAGGCTTATACAGGTGGGTCCAATTTAAATACAGGGGTCCTTATGAGAGGAGGGCAGGCATGTTAGAGAGAGCGAATTTTGAAGATGTGATATTATTGGTTTTAAGATGGAGGAAGAAGCCATGTGTCAAGGATGCAGGTGACTGGTCTCCAAAGCTGGGAAAGACAAGAAAACAGACTTTTCTCTAAAATCCCCAGAAGGGTTGAGATCTTGCTGATAGTGTGATTTGACTCAGTGAAACCTATTTCAGACATCCAATCACCTGTAAAATAATGAATTTTTGTTTTTAATCCACTAGATTTGTGATAGTTTGATAGTTTGCTACAACACCAATAGAAAATGAATATTTTTTTATAAAGAAGAATAAAAGTAATAAGAAAAATACTGTACTAACAGCAAGCTTTATATGCTAAGCATTGTGTAAAGCACCATGCAGGAAATATTTCATCTCATCTACACAGCAATATTATGAGATACTTATTATTATTCCCATTTCACAGATGGGTGAAATGTGCTTTATTAAGAAAAATCATGCCAGATTAATAAATAGAAGATGTAGGGTCAGCAAACATATCATCTAGTCTCCCCTACCTGATAGTACAGTTTGAGAATAACAGAAAATTCTAATGCAAAAGATGTACTTCATTTCTTCTGATCTTCTCTAGTTCTAAATAACTTTGCCTTTTTTATTAATTCTAACTTTTTCTAAAAATAACCCAGGCACAAAAAATGTCCAGCCAAGAGGAATACATGAGTCATTAGGAGAGAAATGAATGTGACTTTCATTTTGTTCATTTACCACATCCACAGAGCTGTAGGTCACTGCAGCTAACTCAGAACAATTGTCCTTTCTTTTATAAATGTTTGTCCTTTGGGCAGGGACCATGCTGGAACCATCTGTTATTGCACCACTGGCTGTAGTTGATTGGTCGAGAATTTGGGCACTGTATCAAGTTTATTCATTCAGTTGCCCCTTCCTGGGAATTCAAATTGGTGTTGCAAAAGATGTACTTCATTTCTTCTGAGCTGAATGTTTCTGTAATTTGGATACTGAAGAGAACTGAACAGTAGTGTTTTTCACCACTAGGAATAGAGAGATAGAGGAAGTTGCCCTGCAAAGAATGAGGAAAGAATTATATATAAATGTAGATATAATCTATATACAGAGAGAACATTGAAATGCTTTATCTATACGATATTCACAAAAAAAATATATATGCATATATGTGTGTGAGTGTGTATATATACATATATATATACACACAAAGAGAGAGAGAGAGAGAGAGAGATGCCCTCAAGTGCTTATGATTATTTGTTACTCAAGTTAGTGTCACTGGATTTGTGTTTTGTGAGATAAAATTGCATTGTATCAAATATTGTACCAGATCCTACACCTAGTAATTCACCATCCCTTCCTTCCAAGAATTTATGGTCTGATTGAGTTGTTTAAAGACAATTTAAAAAGTCAATATTTTATTTAGAATAAAGTATATAAAATTGATCAATATATTTTAGGTCACCATAAATAAACATTGAAATTATCCAGAAAGTCAACATTCAGTTCTTGGCAATTGTTATTTTGTCATTCAGTTACTTTTCTGCCTCATCATCCTGAAGACACTCAGAATAAGAGTCTAATACTAAATACATAAAAACCTCTTACTCTGTGCTTTAACTTATTCTCCCAGTCAATCATATTCACTCATCAGTTTTCCAATTATGTTTCCCGTATTTGATTAATTTCCTCATTAATGTAATAATTGGTGATCATAAAAAATCATTTTCTTACCTCATTACCATGACATATAATTCCTACTGCTTCTATATCATCATCATCTTCTTGTTCAACTTTTAATCAATTTACCTTGAAAATAAGTGTCCTAGAAATATTAACTTCATATACTTTTAAAAAGTCACAGATAACACTTGTTTCATTGTATATGATTATTTTATGGGAAACATGTTACTCTGTACAGTTTTTCCTCTTATACCTTCAAGTTTTCCTTGAAATGTACTGTCCATGAAGGGCTTTTCAGCTTTTAGACTAAATTCCAGATTTGGTCTTAGAAATATATATAAATGTGTGTGTGTGCACGTGCACACGTGCACGCGTGTGTTTAATCTACAATATTTTCTTTTTTTAATTTTATTTATACATACAAGCTGGGGTACAGGCCAGAGGCGTGGGGCGGCGAGAGGGTTCACCAGAGACAGAGTGGGGAGCAGAACAGGCAGATCAGAAGTACACTGCTGAGGGGAGCAGCAGGCGAGGCAGGAGAGGTCTGCCACACCATGTGGGATTCTCCCTGGCCGGGCATCGAACTCGCGTCGCTGCTGCCGACAGCTCCATAGCACAGCGCTCAACCGCTGCGCCACCGGGGAGGCCCCCTACAATGTTTTCTTTACTAGGAACCCAAGATTCTTATCTTATGGACTGATGATAAAAAAACATGTCCTTTTTCATGAGCAATCAGTCTCAGCTCTCCATGTCATGCTTCCTATCAACATTGTACATATTTTCCTGCTAAGTTGCTGTAAGCATATTCACAAGCTGGTGAATGAGGTACCTCCCGCCTCTGGGCTTTTACTCATTCTCTTCTACCTTTTTTTCACTCTATCCTTCTTTCGCAAAGCACTTACCTTCTACTTTTGTATCCAATTTTTTTGTTCCAATGTTTTTTTCACAAATAATTTTTGTCACTTTTGTGAGTAGGTGTTGCTTTTGTTTGTTAATAAAATCTACCAGTATACAATCTTGAATGCAGGGGTGAGCAGTAACTGTTTATTCCAAAGACTCACATGTTTTTCTACGCCTCTACAGCACTTTTCCTGTATATTGCATATTCCAACCTTTCATGTAATATGGTCTTCCCCTTCTCTTCCCTCTCATTTGTTCTTTGAGATCACCCTGTGGTTATGTACCAATATGGCAACTTAAAACATTGTGTGATTATAAAGGTTATTCTAAACATATATTTTTTTTCTTTTTTTTAAATGCAGAGACTGAATATTTTTTGTGAGCCCAGTTATAGAAATAATCTCTGTCTACAATATGTCTATGTCCTGTATACAAAGGAACCATCTCTTTTTTTAAAAGAATGTCATTATACTTGAAAAGAATGCAGTACAGTGATTTGTTGTCTCAGTTAAATTTAAAAGTACTTTTATGTCACTTTTGTTTTATTGAACAATTTATTTCCTAACATACACTGGAATATAGTTCAATATCAAGATCCAGTTTTATATCTGTATAAAAAGTATGTTATTTTTAGGATTTCTTTTCTTTTTCTTTCTAAAGATCATATATTTTTTAAAGGTTTATTTATTTATGCATACAAGAACTAGGGTTAGGCCAGAAATGTGGGGGTGAGAGGATTCACTAGCGATAGAGTGGGGAGCAGAACAGGCAGATTGACTGAAATGCACTGCTGAGGGGGGCAATCAGAGAGGAGAGGTCTGCTGTGCCATGTGGGTTACCTTCTTGGCTGGGGATTGAACTTGTACTGCAGTGGCTGTGGATTAGCTTCATAGTGCTGAGAATTAACCCCTTGTGACACCAGGTGGCCCTAAATAGTATGGCTTTGGCATAGTGACAGATGTGATAGAGAAAGATTTGGCTTCTTGCATTTGGCACTCATAATATTGTAAACTGCATTTATAAAGTGGGCCATTTCTGAGACTAATTTTGCATAGGCTAAGTAGTCCCTTTGGGAGATAATTTAGCTTGAATAAATAGTTACTTTTTTAGTAAGAAAATTAGAGTTAGAGTGAAGTGGCCATTATCTGTCCAAACACTTTACCTCCATTTCTACAAATTGTGTTAAATCTGAAGCTAACAGTCAAATTAATGTGACCCTATGATTTGGTAATTCTACTCCTACATATGTTTCCTATATATCTTTGCAAAAGAAACAAGTATATATTAAACAATAAAATCAGTATTAAACGTACATTGGAACACTATTCAAAATACCCCAAGCTTAAAATTTCATAATCCCCATTACCAATGGAAATGATAAATGAATCATATAATTAAATACTATCCAACCAAAACAACAACTACAAAAAAAAAACCACACACACACACACAGAAACAACCTGCTGCCAAACATATTATACTTTCATGACCTCCCTAGTGGACCAGGGGTTAAACTCTCAGCACTATGAAGCTATTGCCAGCCCTGCAGCCTGAGTTCAGTCCTGACCAGGGAGCTGACTCACACGGCTCAGCAGACCTCTCCTGTCTTGCCTGCGAATGCCCTCAGCAGTGTACTTCAGTAGATTTGCCTTTTCTGCTCCCCACTCTGTCTCTGGTGAATCTTCTTATCCCCAGCATGTCTGGTCTACATCTCAGTTCTTATATGCACAAATAACTAAAATAAATCTTTATATATATATATATATATATATATATATATATATATATATATATATATATATATATATATACACACATATACTTTCAAAAACTAAATAGTGAGTGAAAGTAGCCACACACAAAAAATGCATGTATCTTTTCTGATTCCCCTCTTATAAAGTGAAAAAAATATGTGAATTCAAACTATGCTTCCTAAAAGTCTGGATAGCAATAATTTGGGGAATTACATAGTGACCACAAGTTATAATGAGAAGGATTTCTGATGTTTTCCAGAGATACTTCTTTCTTTCTTCTTTTTTTTTTTTTTAATCTGAGCACTGCTTATGTGAGGGTGTTCTGTGGCTGAAATATTGAATTATGCAAGGATGATCTATACATATTTTCTTTACATATTCTATTTCTTCAAAATTATAGTTAATATTTAGTCTTCATAGATTATATTCCAAATAAATTTGTTCATATGTTATATTTGCTTATGTGGAACAAAAATGTACACCTTAATATTGTTTCTCTATTTTCAAGGTGCATGTCAAATTGATAACTACTATTTACATCATATCACTTCATATAATTCTTGCAGGTTTCAAGAAAAATGTATGGGTATTTTTCCTGATAAGCAAATAAAATGCCACCATTTTTTAAGAGGTCTACTTTTTTCTCTGCCTAAAAAACCCTTACTCATATTTTAAGTTCTTACCCGTTTAAGCCCAAGCTCACTTGACAACTCCTCTGTGAAATGATGTCCATTTGCAGCACAGAGCAATAACATTCCCTTCTTTACGAGCCACATTCAATGTTAGTAATTCAGACAACTTTTAAGTCATTGTTTGAGATGACCTGTTAGCAGATCCGACTTCCCCTACTAGATTTTGAGTTTCTTAAGGGCAACGTATACCTTTAAAAACCTATTTTCCCTGGCACTTAAAAACAATACACATAGAATATCTAGAGAACTTCAACAGAACATGTTGAAAACAAGAAAGAGCTCATAACTGCTCTGAATTAAGATATATCAGCAAGGGTCGACGTATTTGAACAACACCTTTTATGCTTTTTTTTTTTTTTTAGAATTGCTTTCATTGATTTTTCCATTGTTGTTGTATCAATATACAGTCATGGAATTTCTAGTAAGCAGTTTTAAGAAACTTGTTTCTATACTAAAGAATCAATGGATGTTATTGAGGATATTGTGTGTCACACTATATGCTGTCTTCTATGTTCTGGCATACACACAATGACAAAATATGCCTGGCCTCAGTCACAGCAATACTTAGATCCTCTGGATATTTTGAATCATGTTATCTATAATACAGTTTCATGTGCATTTTCAGGTAAAAAGTACAAATTGTAATTTTTCCCTTTGCAGAGGTCCAAGACCTAACTGCATTTGGTCTATTCAAGAATAAGCCCTTGACTGAATCAGGAAATAAAAGCTCATTTGCAAGTTAGTGTTACTTTACTCTAAGCAGTTAAGAATTTCGTAATCATCAAATAGGATTAAGCTTTGATATCTGAAAGGGAGCAATCAAGGTTCATGTTTCAATAGAAAATGTGGAGAAAAAGAAAAATAACACTGGTTAACATTGAGATTGCTACTGACTTAAAGAGGCCCTAATCTGTAGCATCTTGGTGTGTTGAACATGGCTATAATCCTGAATTATTTTATTAGCTCTCCTTTTGAAGATATTTCATATAATTCATTTTATATGTTTCACTGTGTGAATTTGTCCAGTCGGACTGCAACAACATCCTAAATCAGCCTAGAATGATGTAATATTGCATTGCATTGCATAATACCATCATGCACACATCATCCAGAGTTGATTGCATCAGAAAATGATGCAATGCAATACTACTGCCAGGCAGCTGCTGAAGTAAGCTGACGTCAGCAGTGCACTATAAAAAGCCCTGTCGGAAAGGTTGAGCACTGAAAATATTTCAGACTTTGCGGGAGACAGTTTAAGCTACTATTCCATAGAACTGTTATTATTTTATCCATTTAGGCACAATACAGAACAGTAATGCCTCGAAAGTGCATTAATACTGTGGACAATTTCTGCTCTATTTGTGGGGAAGTGACATTTGCCAACCAGAAGAAAAGTATCACTTTTCAAGTGAAGAAGGCTTATTATCTTGACTTTGTATGCAAGGTTGGTGACCAAGACAAGCCTTGGGCCCCACAGAGATGCTGTGCTACATGTACAACACAGTTTTCACAGTGGTTAAATGGGAAAAGATCATCAATGCCGTTTGCAGTCCCCATGGTGTGGAGAGAGCCAAGCAAACACATATAAGGCTGTTACTTCTGCTTGGTTCCTCCTCTTTCCAGCAAAAGAAGTCAAGAACAGTCTACCCAAACATTCCGTCTGCATTGAGACCAGTTCCACATGATGAGGGACTTCCTATTCCAGTACCTCCAGCAGAATAGTCTCTTGATTCATCTGATGAGGACAAGGGTGAGCCGACCTGTTCTTTTCCTGTTTCATCAGCATGCATTGATCCAGATTTTCACTGTGGTGTATCATCAACCCCACACACACTAACACAGGAAGAACTAAATGACCTGGTTCATGCTTTGGACTTATCCAAGAGCAAGGCAGAATTGCTAGGGTCAGGACTCCAAAAATGGAATCTTCTGGAAGAAGATGTCATAATTACTTTATATTGAAAGCACCACCAGCAGTTGGAGCCTTTCTTCAGAAAGGAAAGTACTCTGGCATTCTGTTCCGATATTGAGAGTCTCATGAATGCCTTAGAAATCATTCATGACCCACAAGAATGGAGACTATTTCTAGACTCTTTGAAACTGAGTCTTAAGGCTCTGCTTCTGCATAGTGGAAACCGTCTCCATCTATTCTATTCCTGAACAGCTCAAACGAAGAAATCTAAGAAGTAGTCTATGACTTGATTTTTTACAGTTATTAACTGTAGGCCTATTACTATTGGCATGCATTTTGTAATGTAAACATCAGTTTAGTGCGGGTCACAAAAAAAATCTAGAGCCAACATTAGAATTTGACTGTCATATTTGTGTTGAGCACATGCAAATTGATAGGAAATGACTAGTTTTATTTCAGTAACATGACTTTAGTAAAAATTTGTTGACCGATGTAGAGAGCTAAACTAATAATAATAGTAATAGCTAAACTCCACTGATTTGTCCATATCTAACATCTTCATTGTTGATTTCATTTAATCTTAATTTTATGACATCTGTTACCCCCAGGCTAAAAATCAGAAAATAAGTCCAAGACAATTCCAATATTTTTTCTAATATTGCAGAACTGTGAGCAGTAGGAGTGGTTTTAAAATTTACCCAAATAATCTAGGACCTGAATATTTAATGAATTCTATACTATCTTGTTAAAAAATATTGAGACTCATAAAGACAGATGATGCATTCTACATGTGGTCTTAAACTGAAGCTTAAAACTTATATAATTTCAATTTTAAAAATATTTTATTTCATCTTTGTTTCAAATATTTATGTAAAATATCATAAATAATTTCTGGAATGAGCATGGAATGATAGGCATGAATAAAAATATTCAATAGACATACTTTGTGCAAACAGACACAAATATGCACACCCTTCTAGGTTTACAAAAGAAAGTTGCTAAATGAGAAATTGAGTAAAAGGGTAATATCATAAATATGTCAATTATTTTTAATCCCACTCTTAAGTTTAATGTAATGACAATGAAAATTTGAATAAGCATTTCTGTACCAGTCCAAAATTCACCTTGAAAAATATGCTGAAAAGTAGATACATTTTGCAATTACTTTTATAATTACAGAAAATTTAAATTTAAAAAGTAGTGAAATTATTATTTCAAAAGAAAACAGCTAATTGGATATAAGAAACAAAAAAGTGAGTAATAATGATATGCACTATTTTAGCATAATAAATATATTTTCAAGGTCAGAAATATATTTTGACCAACTTTTAATTAGTACTTGCTGTTGTCTATATTATATTTATATTTGTCTATATGTCTATTGCAACATTTTTGAATATATAACTTATTTGACTCTGTAGTTCTCAGAATTTAATGAAAAGAATACATCCCATACCTCCCATACATACAAAACTGAACAAGATAGAAGGAGCAAACCATGCTTTAGACTGAACTCTACAATAAATGAATTCCTAGTGTCCTTAATATTACAGTTATCAAAGTGTATTTGAGTGCCCTATATTTGTATGAAATTAGTACTGGTATTAGCATATAATGAAAAGTAAGTTTAGTTAATTCAGTGTGAATGTTGACTTCTATAATAAATAATTATGTCATTTGATCTTAGAAAATAACAAGGTATTAATGGATCCTTAAAATATTTTCATATATATATTATCTTATACTGTAGGCAAGTAGTGTCCTATAGCTTATTTTGAGAATTATTTTACATCTTCTCTTTCCCCAAGTACAAACCATTTGGTTATTTGAATTTCTGTCAGCAAATGCAAACATTTAATTTAAATTGAAATAGAAACCAATTATATTAGAAGATGATCACCAACAATTGTGGAATTCCAGGAACTTTAGCCCTAGCTAGGAGAATTATGAAGCAAACAATAGCATTTTGAGGTCCAGAAGGAGTTTTTATTTCAATAATTCAATGGTAAAGAACTGAATTCTTATCTCACTGAAATAAGTGAAGTCAATACAAACATGAGAATTGTTTTCTATATTGCTTAAAAATGTTATAGAAGGAGCTATATGTTAATTTCCCACAAAATACTAGGACACGTTAAATCAAGTACCTGTCACCTACCACACTCAGTAAATGAAACTATGTCCTTTATGTGCAATAAGCATTGTGTAATCTATATTTCAATAATTTATCTTTCATTTCTCACAACATCAGTTTCTATTTTCACATTGATATAACAAATGTAGAAAATGGTTAGCAAAGTGTTTTAGAGTTTAGTTTGGCTACCCATTTATTTTTCTTTGTATCTCCAAAATTATTACAAGGTATGAAGTAAAGTTACTTAGCTGATAAGCCCTTTGATTTGTCAATATCAATCTCAGGTTCCCCATTCAAACCAGATGTGGACATAAACGAATATGCCATTCCACCTATTGAAACATGTAACTTGCTTGATTCAGACACAAAAACTCATATATCTTTATATGGCACTTGGTAACAGAGTCTTCAAATATATACAGGTACTATAACAACCAGAATGAGGAAAGTAGGTTTTTTTGGATTATTTTCCAATCACTTGAATACTTTCAAATGTACTGACTGGACAGGTGGGACCTGAAAATGCTCACCAATTTAGGATCACTTGACCTGTAAACTGAAGTGCTCTGGCATTTCTACCACAGAAGTTTGAATCAAAATTTCATCAGGGGGAAAAAAAAGAGAGAGAGCCAGCACAAATCATAAGCCATCTTATGTAATATGGGAATGAATCATTTGGATAGAAATTAGGGTGTTAAAAAGGAAGAATTGAGGATGAAAATGTTGAGGATGTCTTTAAGTCATTACCAAAAGTCAAGGAATCTGCTACAGAAGGTTAGGGAAAGATACACTGCAGAACCCAACATAATGTCTACAACATTAAGCTGGATTGTCCTCACAGACTTGTAGGAAAGAAAAGAAATAATAAACTTTCTCATAATCTGTTTTATTCTAAACAGTGAAATACATGGTTCTCAGTAACTTGTTAGGAAACCATACTGATTCTCATACTTGCCCAGGAATCTGTCTGCAGTTTGACTTCAGAGGATATGACATCCTTTCCCACCTTCACTATTTTATCCCAGGTACCTCTTTTTGGCAAAATCTATCCTAGAACTGTATAGGAAAATTAAATCACTACTACTTTTTATATAAGAATATGATATTTTTAGTTAAAATAGTTTTTCATATCATTTTGATATATACAGTATATACTTTCATTACCCGTAAAATTCTGAAGTCTCATAATATTTATTCACAAATTCCTTACTTTCGTTTTTGAGTCACCCCTTTAAGAGACTTAGACCTATGACACTGACTTTGGAAGTTTTTGTTATGTATATTCTTATGCACCACTTTTACTGAATACAGGGCATTTCTCACTAAGTGTAGATCAGTGAATTCACTAGACCAAGTCAGAGATTTGTGGCAGAGACAGTTTTAATAACCTGAATCAAGTGAAAAAGCAGACCAGTGGATCACTCCCAAAGTACTGTTCCTCCTTCTTAGAAGGATTAAGGGTTGTTATAAGACTATTAGCATTTAGACAGGGCAGGGGTGGGCTGGAATATCTACATACTTTGCTGCATGCTTTGCTTCATGACCAGATCATGTTTTTGCATGCACCACATGTGCAGAAAATGGCAGTTAAGTATCTTAATTGGCCAGAATTTTGTTACACAAATGGATGCTAAAGAGTCTAAGGTGGTAGGTGACCAAGGGTCCTCTGTGTGGCATCTTGCTTTAGTGTTTAGTCAAGCTGGGCAACAATGAGTGCCTGGTCTTTAATTAAACAGCTTTATTTATTTTTTTTTTAAGATTTATTTATTTATACATACAGCTGGGGTACAGGCCAGAGGAGTGGGGTGGCGAGAGGCTTCACCAGAGACAGAGTAGGGAGCAGAACAGGCAGATCAGAAATACACTGCTGAGGGGAGCAGCGGGCGAGGCAGGAGAGGTCTGCCGCACCATGTGGGATTCTCCCTGGCTGGGCGTCGAACTCGCATCGCTGCTGCCGACAGACAGCTCCACAGCTCAGCGCTTAACCGCTGAGCCACCAGGGAGGCCCCTAATTAAACAGCTTTAAATAGCTCCCAGGATCTTTCTTTTTAAAGTGAGTCTGCTTTTTAGTATTTCTGCTTCCTGGGAAAAACCTTTTTCTTTTGTAAATGTTCCACACAATAGAGAAAGCTTATTTATTTTTAAATATACCCAAAATTTGTTTACAGTGTATAATAAAAATTATGCTAAAGGACATTTATAATTGTGACTTGGTCACAGAAAAACAATCATAATACTTTCCTTGATTTTTACATGTCAAAACTCAACGAAATATACAAAAAAAAATGAGTGACTAAATGTTATATATTTATTAAGTCATCTACACCCTCACATTTCCACACTGATTCCATGGAAGATAATTGAGGACTTCTAGTACAAACATAAGCAGTCAAAAGCTTCCTGAACAGAAGTTTCTATTGTGACACCTATTCAAAGATTTCTGAAATCTTCTGGATAAAGCTCACCTCTAGTAAGTATGTGTCTCCATTGACTGAAGTTGATGTGTAGAGTCATCAACCAGCATATTGAAATTGCTTCTTCCATGCCAAAAAAGAGTTTTTGCCAAGAAATAAAGTCATTGTTATCTCCCCTGAAGTTTTTGCCTGGTGTGAGTATGGCTCAGAGCAGCTGCCTGTTCTTCCTGTGTCTATCAAATCATCCCCAGTATTCATCTGCTCACTTACTGCACTGATAGCAACGAAAGGTAGTGAATAACGTTGATTATCTGACAAAAACAAGTGAAGACATCATTTTGCTTTAGGACAAAATGTGATTGGGACACACTTTTTTTTTGAAACCTCTTTACCTTTCCTTTTTCTTCATGCTAATCTTTCTAGCCTGTCTTTTAGTAAACCACCATTGTGTTCAGAGTAGGAGAAAGAACATAAAGTCCTCCACTGAAGAAGCTCTGTACTATTTTTTTTTTTTATTTGCCAGAGTCCAGATAAGAAATATGAGGAATGTTCTTGGACAATGTGTGACCAGAACAAGAGAACTCAAATTGATTAACTTGATACCCACTTCCTGAAATTACTTGATAGACTGGAGTGATGTAGTAAAAAGATATTGTGTTTGCTCCTCTTTGGCAGTGCTTAAATAATTTATTATATTCTATTTTATAATTCTTTCTGGAAGCATCTATTAAAAATTTAAAACTAGATTTAGAGGTTTGGGGAAATGAAACAGAAATGGGTTTCATACAAACAAAAGGTAATACTGCAATAGAGAATTTGTTTGAAAAAGTATATATTATTTTAGATGGTTGAGTTCATCTAAAATGTACTAATGTTAATACTCTGAAGAATGCATAATAAATATTCCTTAATTTAAACTATAAAAATGCTTTGTATATTTTTAATTAAAAAGTACTAAAAGGATGAAAACACCCTATGTAAACTTTAAATAATCCCTAAGTGTAAAGAATAGAAATTGAAATCTTAATTTAGACCTCTTGGATCCAAGATGGCATCAGAGGTTATTCCTTGCTTCACGTCCCAGAGGATGTTGAGGTTAATGATTGGAGTACTGCCCCTCAAGTTCTATGTTGGCTAATGAGCAAACTGTACTTGCTTATTTATATCATTAATTGTATTCAACTATCCGCCTAATACTCTTTCAAACAATGACTCAGGATGTGCCATCTGCTCTAATCTAGTCAATCTTGTTATTTTACCACCTACAAAAATACACACCTCCATCAATAGCAACAAAATCTCTCTAAACTTTCACCATTTTAGTCTTCTTCACCTCTTTTGATTTTAGCTTTTAAACAAAGACTTGTGAATCCCAAACCATGTTTATAATTTATAATTTTTTTAGTCTAAATTTTTTTTTATGTTTAATTTGTCCAAATTTATAATGATGTTAGATGATAATTTTGTGCGTTGTTTTTCCATAGCAAAATACTCTGGAAATTTTAAGTTCTCAAGATTTGTGATATACTTACTTTCTTCTAAAAGGAAAAATTAACATTTTGTTATTAAATGAGGGGTTAAGATGATATTTTCTAATTGAGAAAAGGTTACAGTTCATTAATTCATCTATTCCATAGCATCAAAGACAATATAAGATATTGAACACTGTCATTTTAATGTAATTATTTCCCCAAAAATTGTTATTAAAATACTGTCAGAAGTTTTGTTATTGCAACTTTTAAAAATATTAATGAACTTCCAGTGCATAGCTTACAACCTGAGAATTCTTCATTTTTTTGAGGCTGTTAGTAGATATTAAAGCAGGAATATTTTCATAAAAATATAACACTCTGTCCTTTATAATATCACAAAACAAAAACAACAACAACAGAAAAAGATCACTTTTCAAAATGATGAATTGACTTTTAAATTTATTTTTTAAATTCACTGAAGTCTCTAAAATAGATAGAAGTAAGATAAGCAATAACCTGCAGGAGGAAAATCAAAGAGTGACATACCACTCCTCCTAATAGGCCTTGCTGCTGTTAACAAACTACCTATATCCATCAAAAGTTGATTCAAAAGATTGAAGGTGAGGTCTCAGCCCTGATCGAAATGAAATGTCAGTAAGGATAAGAGAAGAAAGATGGAGATTGTATTAAAAAGAGAAACTATGTTTAGAAATAAGCTTTGGGACATACAAGAACTAAAATGGCATCCACATCCAGCAGAGCAAATTCATGGGGTCTAGAAAACCAGGTTAGTTTGTCTTTTTGAAGCACTTGTTGAATTCAGAGTTGAATCTGAACATAAATGGATTTAAAGCAGAATCCTTTTTATTGATTTCTGAGGTAAGATGACATATGAGGAAGAGAAGCAGAAAGGAATAAAAATTGCTAAGGTTGTTAAAGTTAGTTATTCTCTTTATTTCTCAAA
The DNA here is from genome assembly GCA_004024925.1 of Scalopus aquaticus. Taxonomy (NCBI): domain Eukaryota; kingdom Metazoa; phylum Chordata; class Mammalia; order Eulipotyphla; family Talpidae; genus Scalopus; species Scalopus aquaticus. The sequence goes on from PVIJ01000852.1 coordinate 162,826, forward strand.
AATTTCAGTATAAGTATAAATTGCATACATTAATCTACTTTAAGAAATTGTTTACAATATGTCATGCTGAGAAAATTGGCCATTAATTTCTTTGATTTTCTTCATATTAGTCTCTGCATTATTCCACACACCAAGGATTATAAAATGACAAGGAACCCGGACTCCCACTGACACTCCAATTTGAACAGAAGGACAAAGGATTTAGTTTTACAAGGAGGCAGTGGGGATGATGGAAAGCACATGCAGTAGTCCTGAAAGTCTAGGATTTTAATTTCAGCTCTGAAAAATCAAGCAACATTTTCCTGAAAAGTCTCATCCTCTGTGAACCTCACTTCCCCAGTTACAAAATAGGGAGCTTATTCCTTAAAGTTTGCCTAGCAGCACCAAATACTCCCTGAAATTTTAGAAGTATGTGGAAATGTGAGACACTGTACAAAGGTGGCATTTTCAACTTCTACAGCTATAATTTTAAAAGTCAAACAACTCAGTATCTCTCATGTGATCATAAGAAAAAGATCCGAGTAATCTAAGGTCATGATATTGCCAGGTACAATTAACCCTTTTCCTATGCCTCCAGTTCAACCAAATCTGAATTACTCTCAACAGAATTCAGGATGACTTTGTCTTTCGTTCCTCAAACATTAGCTATTCTACTGACTGTGGAACTGTCTGCTCAGCCTGAACCCTGGTTTAGTTCTTTCCATCAATACAATATTTGCCACATCCTAAAATTCCTTCCAATCACTGTCTGCCTTAGACGCCAATTTGACTTCTCCACACTTAGTGAAACCAGGTTCTTTTTCCCTCAAGTTCACCTTGAGGGAACCACCCACAGATGTCACTTCCTGGTATATAATTATACCACCCTCTGCTCAACTCCAGCTAAGACCTGTGACTATTGTCACTCCTCTCTATCATTTTTGTAATCTCTTAAAAACTTATGTTTTAATATCCACAATTTGGTACACATTGTGAAACCACAATGTGTCAGCCATGCAATTTCTCCTACTGATGTTTAAATTTAGAATAAAATCGCGTTGCCTAAAAAACAAATCAAAATAAGTATAATTTTATATTTGAATATTGGTGAAAATGAAAATAATTTTTAGGGCTTATGCACAGGCATTCAGAACCAAATTAGAAAATTTAGTACCAAAGCTTCAATTTTATTAGTTAAAAGTAATGTAATTTTCTTCTTAAGATGTTAGATCCAATGTTGTTATTTAGAGCAAAAAAATAAAAAATATGAATATAAACAAGACATGAAACTAATAACAACTAACATTTTTGTGTATTATCCCATTTCCAAAATGGCTCTAACTATTTTATATATACTTATTTAAATTTATAAACATTATTATTGTCATTATTATCTCCAAGCCAGCCAATCAATACATACACATACATGACTGAATGTATACCTTACATATAATTTAATTTGTGTTAATAAAATCTTTCTCATTAAATGATGTTGCCAATAATTGTCTCATTGTCCAGAAAACTTTTCAAGAGACCCTTATTTCAGACCCTTATTTACAGTGACAATATCACTGTAAATACTCAAAATCACTTTAAAGATTTGAGGTAGCCCCATCAGTGGAAGAAAATTACATCCATATTCTGTAAACATGGACTATGTCTACACAAATTAGGCATATACTATAGTTGTTTGGAGATAAGCAGTAACTCCTTATGGAAATACAGTGCACACAGCCAAAGAAAATAATTTAGTAAAGCTAAGACAATGAGGGCATGATCAAATACAACACTGAACATCATAAAATCTTAACTCTCCTTATCAGCTTCAGACCAGGAGACAGAAGTAAAATGTAAGAAAGGGTAGTAATGCAACTTAAAGCAATATATGTCCTTAGGCTTGTAACATAGCTCTCTCCTAATATATCCAGGTCCCAGATTAGAAGATGGCTGAACAATGCAGTGGATAATAAATATGCGATGAAATCAGCAAGCTACTTCTACACAAAGAGCTGAAAATATTAGAGAAACACATTTTTATGTGTAAACACAAAATCCATAAACATTCAGTATTATTTCTACCAGAGTATCCTTTTAATTGTTTTCTCATAATGCAAGTCTTCAGGTATTCAAAGATTCTTAGAAGTTCATGCCCATTATAAAAGAAAATCTTTCATTTTCCTCTCTCCTCAACATTATTAAAACAGTACAACCTTAATAAAAACTGATCATCAACAAAATCTTCAACATTCAGTTGACATTTCCCTTCAAATTTAAATAAGAAAAAGCTCCCGCAGATTATTTTCTGTATTCCAGAGAGGTTTTAAACAGAATTTTAAAAAAGGTGGGTTAAAATGTCATTGTTTCAGGGGTTATATAATTATATTGACAGTTATTGTGACCATCATTCAACATTTATCAAGCACCCACATTATGCCATGTACTGCATAAATACACACCCACTATGTCATGGTGCTTTTCTTTGTTTTACAACAGGTGCTCTGTGTGTGTTTCTATAGGCAGGTTTATTTTTAACTTTTTTTTCAAGATGCAATTAATAATACTATTCAAATTACATGCAAAAAAAAAAAAGATTTTTGAATGGTCCCTGTAAAAGTCTTTTTGGAAATAAAGCCCCTTAATCTAAAAATTCACTGAAATCTCTCTTTTAAATTTGTGGCCTCTAAAGAAGTGAATGCACAAAATAACATTTCTACATGATCTGTGGAAGCAGGAAAAATAGTAGATCTATTATTTTTAGTCATCTTTATCTAAGGGAAAATAAATAATTTTTTGCTAATATTCAACATATAAACAGTAGCTGTTGGCTTTTTTATTTCATATACCAGGTGGCCACATATTAGATAGGTTATGCATGCTGAAAATAAAAATTAGTTTTTCATGCAGACAGGCCTTAACATTCCTTTTCATTACCTTTTTATTTATTTTAGTGAATGTGTTCCCAGTTAAAAAGTTTGTTAATTTATGGCTTTAGCTTTAACCACACTGATCCTCACAAAGTGGATATATGGATTAGACTGTTCCTATTCCTCCTCCTAAAATATAGGATGAGATAAGATCAGTTATGTAAGCTTCAGCAAACAAAAAGAAATGACAACATTGACTGTCTTTTGAATTTTCAAGTAAAAACAATCACATTTTAATCAGCTATAAGATGAAATTGTTTTAAAACTTCAGAAAAATATTTTCTAAAACACTATTTGACATATGAATTTATGTGTTCTATCATTAATAAAAATGTTACATTTGAAATTAATTTACTGTATTATTCATAGGTCTGTTATTACACAAAGAAGTTGCTGCAGGAACTGCATGAATACCATTCATGTGCCCAATTGTACAAAGTCACTAGCTTTAAAATATGGTTAAATCTTTATAGTAATTTGCTGGCTGGTAAGAAACTTTTTTTTTTCACACATTTACATTTATTCAGGGGGAAATAAATGGGTTATAAGACTTAAAGATAAATTACATACTTTTGCTCTACAAAAAGAAAAGTAATCCAAATATATTGGTCTGTCATTACTATTCTGGTAGACACCAATCAGGTAGCATGTTACAATGGCATACGCTTGATTAGTTCTTGAGGAGAAAACCCTATTTATTCGTACATCTAAGGAAAGTGGAATATTCTTACAAAGAAAGTAAAAACTCAAGAAAGTTGTGCTAGGTAAATACTGTTCAGGAAATATTGTTGGGAAATGTTTTCCTTTGTTGTGCTATTTAGTTGTTGGAAATGACATATGCATTATTTGCTAAAGAAAATGGCATCTGCACACTTAAGAAAAGAAATTGACAGATGAAAACAGAAGTTTCTCACTTGTTAAAAAGTGTTCAAAAGGCTAGTAGTTTACAAAACTACTTGTATATATTATAAAAATTCAGAACATTGTGGTTATTTTGAAAAAAAGCTAATTATAAAAAAGAAAAAAAATAAATTAATTAAAAAAAATACTACAGAACATCAACCACAATAAATATTAAAATGGTGAAAGTGACTATCAGTAAAAAATATGAAAAGCCACTGATAGAATTTTTCCATTTAGGTATGTATATTTTGAGTTTCTTTTCCAGCATTGAAAGATATTCAAATTAACCACATAAATAACTAAGAATCAGATTTTAGTTAACAAACACTTGAATAAATGTGTTTCTTAAATATATTATTTGGAATAACACACACATTAATTTACTAAATAAATAAGTACACATATATTTGGAAGAGAAGCTCTACTTAAAAATTTTCTAGTCATTGAAAAACAGAATAATCCTTGTAAAGAGTGATGGTAGATTAGGAAAATGGACCACATTCAGTAGAGTAGAGGAAAAAAGAAGGATCAAAGAGTTCAGTGATTGAAGTAGAATAAATGAAACTCAAGGATAGAACTAGAAACTGCATTAAAAAAATACAGAGGAATAATCATGTTATCTTAAAGCATTGTTTCATTTAATTCTAATGACTCAACAGTCATGGTACCTAAAAGCATGCTGTCTATCTTACTTACAGGGAAGCATAGGCAAATTTTACAAAGGCAAATTTTATAGGCAAATTTTACAAAGCTACTATAATGTAAGACTACTAGGGAAACAGTGCCCCATATGTAGACAATTTCTCTTAAAAGAATACTCATTTGACTATAAATTTTAGACTACAAATTCTAAATTAATAGGAATGTACAACATGCATCAACTGGTAAGTACCAGTAGTTAAATTCATGGTGTTAAGATATAAAAATAAATTTGATGCTTATTAAATAAAATTAAATATACTTGAACGAAATGGAAAGATGACATATACAAGCCATGTAACATTTTTAAATCTATTGTGATCTTTATAGTATATGGATAAGAATTTTTCAAAGATTTTTCTGAAAATTCTAATAACTTATGTATACTTTCATAACTGACACTCACTTCAGACTAAAAATAACCAGCTCTTTTGTAGTGTGATGTTTATTAATTTATTTATATGAAGAAAGACATACAAAAAATTTTCACCTTTGGGAAGCCATAGTGAATTACATTTTATTAATAATCAGTTTCTATATAAGACCAAAGAAGCTAAGATCATTTGTTTATTTTTAATTAAAAGGCAAATTGACTGAACATAATTGAACTTTGAAAATACACTTAAATCTGATTTTTGATTAGTGAAATCTTTCTCATCAATAATTTAAGTACTAAATTGATAAATCCCAAAGCATTTCTTTTAAAATCTCATTAACATGCCGACATTCTCTTTTCCCTGTAACTCCTGTTTAATTACAGCAAAGTCTTTATTCAGACACAACCCCAGAGAAAATTTTTAAAAATTGGTTTCTTAACAAAGATGAGATCTAACTAAAGGTCATATGAAATTGTACAGGAAGCCAGGGGGATGCTAGTGGTGACATAAGACAGAGAAATTGTCCTTGGGGAAATGATCTTCCCAGATCTCTGAATACACAAGATATGGCATGCTACTTAACTTGAATACACTTTTTGTTTTTTAGGATATATTTATTTATGCATGTAAGAGCTGGGGTGTAGGCCAGAGGTGTGGGGTGATGAGAAGATTCACCAGAGAGTGGGGAGCAGAACAGGTAGTGTACTGAAGTACACTGCTGAGGGGAGCAGCAGGCGAGGCAGGAGAGGTCTGCTGTGCAGTGTGGGAAACTCCCTGGCTGGGTATCAAACTCGTGATGCAGTGACTATGAATAGGTTCCTAGTGCTGAGACTTAACCCGTTGTGCCACCAGGGAGGCCCTCATACACTTATTTCTTCATGACATAATGTTGACATTAACTGCAAACCAAATTTGTCATGATAGAGAAAGTGTATGTGAGTTTAAGTAGCATGACATTGAGGATAAATGACTGAAGTTTATATAATGAATTATAAAAATCATAGTCATTATTTGGCAGAGAAAATGGGGAAAAGAAGGCTTTTTTCTGAAGATCATCATTTTTATTAAATCCATTGATATACCTACTGACACCTAGTAAGGAGAAATTTTAGAGAAAGTAAAGGACACTATGAGATCAATCCTCCAGTATTTTTGGAACACAACACTAAATATCAAATCTTAGGTTTTATTTGACATATCTTAGGTTTTCCTGTCATTGGCCCCTGTCTTCAAACTTCAGCTTATCTTAGATTCCTCTTCTTTTCAGAAAAGTAATAACCTAGGGCCTGATCAGTGAATACAATCTCCTTTACTGAGATTCGTCCCTATTTGAACTGCTGAATTGTATTAATCATTCCAGCTTCCTGTATAGCAGATTGGTTGGTTCAGAAAATCTGATTTAATTTATTAAACAACTCCTAAGTCCAGACTCTGTGATCCAGTGTCACACTGTAAGCTAACCTCTGATCACTAAAAAATAAACAGTTCAGTTTTTTCATTAACCATATATTCTCTTGATTCATATAATAATTTTCCTTAAGCCATCATGAAAAATATGTATAAACTTCTATACAAGATATACATAACTTCTATGTATATACTTCTATACAAGAAATATATAATTTCTACAAACACATTCACATTTATCTTATAATTTTCACCTGTTTATACTGAGTAAGCAAGAAATAAAAGTCACCTTATAGATATAGAATTTTTGCTTCTCCTATGGGATTTTTTTCTCAAATGTACCAGTTATCATTTAGTAGTGGCTTTGATATGTTTTCAACAGAGCCTTATAACAAATACACAGCTTTATATTAAAGCTGCTTTCAATTCTAGAATTTTAAAAATGTTAAGTAAAATAAAACAATGACAAAAAATCCAGAGTAACTGTTTTGCAACTGAAATAAATATGAAAAGATGTGAAACAGTATCAATTAATACAAAGCTAGCATAAAATTCATAATTTTAAAATACAAATTCCTACATGCAGTCATTTTAAAAATGCATTCATTGTATTTAAGCCAAATGAAATATCAACAGATATAATCTCCCTACCAGGGAATTTAAATTTCTTCCCATTGGAAAATATTGGAGCACATTATTAGCCATCTCCATTTTTTTGGATTCATTTCTTGATGTCCTCTTACTGAAGTAAATTCCTGTATCTGTCCTTCACTATTGTTTAATGAAATTGAAGAAAACGTATACATTTTCCATAGATTCTCATAGTTTCTATCTTACCCATTCTTTATTATTCAAAATTAGCAATAGAATGATTGTTACCTGTCAATATCAAAATGGATCAGAACTTAAATTAATATTATATATTTTGTGGAAATACTTATTGATTAATTAGGTTCATTCAGGAGGTCAGGGCTTTAGTAGATAGTCTCATAGGATAGGAGTTTATTTCAATTCTCATGATAAGCACTTAAAGTGAGGTAAATGAAAACCCTCTCTACATTTCTTTTGCTATTCAGGCTTCATGGATATCGTGGCATACTTGTAGGAAATTCAGTAGTTTTAGAAACTTTTGGTCCTCTATCATACTTTCAAAAGTAGGCATTCTATGCTGCCTTCTCAAACACCCCATACTGATGAATCTACTCATTTTTACGGATTTTCTGCCTCCAATCTGTTCCTTCTCAACTCTCTATAAATGTCATAGGCTGTAAATAATATAATTGTTTTATATCACTACTTGATCTATTCAATGTATAATCCCCCTGCCAGGCAAAGTTCTCTTATCAGACAACTGGATAAACCACGGCTCTTAATTTCCAGGAATATAAATGATGCCTTTGCAAATGTCTCAATTCCTGTTTGGGCAACTGAAAGGGAATCATGCAACATAGAACATCAAGATATATATGTAAAATCATTGACTAGTCCCTTTGGAGAATGATGTGGCAGTAGAATGGCATAGCAAATTTCATGTACTAACAAAACATATCTTTTTGTTTCTCTTCTGCTGTGATATTATAGTTTGAGAATAAATTAAACAATTATTAGTCAATTTATTTTTTTCTATCCATCAGAATGATTTGTCTAACTTAAACCTTGTTAATTGGCCATAATAATTTAATTGAGAATGTAATATTTAAGAAAAATGCAGAAATAGACGGGGTTGTTCAATTGCTAATTCTCCATCCCAAGATTCAAAATAAAAGATTATTTATTCTGGATATGCTTACCTTAGATGTATTTAGATATTAATTCATGATAGTGATGGTTCATTTACTTTTTCAATATTTTGGTATTTTAATATTAAGGACCTCCACTGTTTTCTGTTCTTCCTAAGCTGTAGGAAACAAGGAGTAGAGTCATATCTCAGCACATCATTGTGATGGTATGGATTTCATGCCAAGCAGAGTAGCTCTAGTCTGTGCATGAGGTTTAGTCCATTGGTAGCAGTCTCTAGAGTTTTTTCTGTAGGAACATAATATATATTCCTACCTCTCTTCCACAAAGCATCAAAGATTGGGATTTTGTATCAACTGGCTTCACTCCCCTCCCTCAAGAATATCAGTGAGAGAGACAATCAGTGGGGGTGGGGGGTGGGAGGAGGGAGGCGGAGGGAGGGAAGGAAAAGGGCACAAAATGGAATAGAAAAGAACACAAGGGACCATGGAGATGGATCACGGGTGAATTGGTGGTGGGCTACCCAAGGGGAATACAAAACGTAAAAGACATAAATAACAATAAAAATATATATTAAAAAAAAGAATATCAGTGAAAGAACAGATAATCTAACTAATATTGCTTCAAAAAGTTTATCTTTGTTGGGCATATAATGTTTTTAATTCCCAAAACTGAGGAGGCAAGATTTTTAAATCTAAAACTTTCTTTTATCTTGGTACTTCTGCTGAAGTGATCTTTTTTATGTGATTGGGAAATCAAACAATGTCAAGGAAGAAAAAACACTCATTGTGAAATTGTGGTTAAATCTTCCTTTATTTTTTAATCTCAAATTCAAAATTCATAATTGCACATGATTGTAAAGAATAGACACAGCATTCCATTCTTTGGAGACATATGTTTTCTTTTTTTAATATTGACATGAGGAAGATTGATTTGTATGGTAGTTATTTAGTCAGTGTTAACCTCTTGATCATGTCTTGTAGTTCATCCAGTTGTTCATGAAAGAAATATATATGACTGTTACAGTTCACTATCTACAGTGAAACTTATGTCTCCTGAATTTAGTAAAGTTGTTTTTAGTGTTTGTTTTGGTAATCTGCTTGTTTTTCTTAATATAGGTTGTTGCTGTTGCTTTAAGTAGAAAACCTAAAATAATTGTTGTGTATAAAAAACACGTCTTTGCACTGTAAATACCTACGCAAAATTAAAGCCTCATTTGTGTCTTTCTTATGAGTGCTAATTATTAGTGCTGTAAATGTGTTTGCATAATAGGGAAGCTGAGTGGCATAAAGAATCACTCTCCGACTTTTGTTTATTCACAGAGGATGATGGCTTCCATCCAGCATGGAAGCAACTGAAGATAATTGATTGAGAGGATAGAATAAAATCAAAGACATTATGAGTTTGAGTGAATGCCACAGGCAAAAGAAATAAATCTGACCTGTTGCAGTTAATCTTTTCTTATCTTGCATTATTTTAATTCTACCTTTGTTTTGGTTTTTAACATTTCATTTGTAATGAGAGTAGAAAGCAAAAGGGCAGAGTAATAGATGTAAACACTGTGTATAGTTATAGAAACAGGAGTGGAAATTTCTACTCTGCACAGATCCTACTTATATCTAACTATATCCTCGGTACTGTTACTAGCTGGAAATATGTAATCAAATTCAAAATTTCTCCCTCACTTAATATGGGACAATCAAATACAAACTCTTACTTCAGAAAAGACCCATGGTAAATGGCTATAACTATAATGATTAGTGAATTGATTGTTAGAAGAAGAAGAATAACAAATATTCAATAAAAAATACTGCCCATTGCCATCACCATCTTCTCTATCATCATCATCATCATCATCATCATCAAATTTCCTCCGTCTCCCAGACATACTCTTGTACAAAGACAAATGGCAATTCATCCAACTGATAGTGCAATTATCATGGTTCTTAAATGGTAAAGAATTGAACAATTGAACAATAAGAGAGAATTTTGAAAATGAATGAGAAAGGGAAATCAAGTGAAGATAGTTCTCTACTAACCTTTACTTGATACATAGACTTTATGCTAATGAATGAGTTTTAATGATATCAACAATTATTTGATATATACAATTCTAAAACTCGTGTGACTGATGTTGGTGGGTTCTTTGTTGTTTGTCTGACTTAACTGACAGATTGTGCTGTAATTTTATCCTGTCATTCAAATGCATTCATAAAGTAGCTCTAAATTGGAGAGTGCTTTCCTTGTTGAATTTTTGCTCACTCCTACAAGATGACACAATAGTGACAGTTTGGCCATAAATATACTGTGAATAAATCTAAGGATATGTGTATTCAATACAAACCAGCTTTAAAAAATAGATAGTAAGCACTTAAACTCCAAACCAGTCCTTATATTAATATTCCTCTCAGAGTCCCTGTACTAAATAACATATAAAGTTTACTTTCACATAATTCCTGAAAGTATAATTATTTGTTGATATGCTACAGTTCCTTTACAATATGCCCTGATCAGAATATGAAAATTTTTTTACTAAGATAAATGAAAATTGTAAACTACTGGAAGGTTACATTGCAATCAAAGATTACATTGCAATCACTAATAGCCCAAAGTTTATTACTTCAAATATTTGAGAACTGGAAAATAAAATCATAAGTAGGAGTTGGTACTCTAAACTCTTATAAAACTATTCATTAAACTAAAAGTTCCTGTCATGATATTCACTTCTGTGGTATATAAACAGTAAAAGTAGAAACGGGCATGTACAATGGGAAAAAAAATTCTTCTTATTTACTGTATGTCCTTTTCTGTCAGATTTTAATTTCATGTGTTATTTTTATAAATCAAAATTTCACTTCCAAAAATGTTGGGCAAAATTTACCTCGAGCTTGAAGTAAATTTTTATCTTTAATAATAAACTTGGAATTATAATAATATTCTAAATACAAAGACCCTAGATCTAAAGATAAAATTGAGTTTATTAAATAAAAACATGAAACTCAAGTTCCCAAAGCGCTTATACAATGAATTTCTCTTTTAGGATAGAGAATTAGTTTATGAAGACACATACATTCAATTCCTTTGGCAATTTCCTTTAACCATTCACCAGCCTGGTAGCTTTCTGCCTGCAGAATACATTAGACAGACTTTTATTAAAATGGTTGACTGCCTTTGTCAAACAAGTTTTCTCTAAATGTACAGTAAATAGTATCATGCCAGGCGTGTGCTGATATGATCTAATAAAGGGAGATCTGAACATTAAAGCATCGTTTTTTTTTTTGTTTTTTTTTTTTAATCATTCTACCCTTTTGATCTTGAAGAGAGAACTAAGCTTCTGTGTCATAATCTTCTCGGGACTATATGTGGACAGATGTCTTGAGTTCTGCTTGCTCCTTTCTCTTGCTAGAATTCCCTCTTGCTAAAACCAAAAAGCCTACCCTTTATTCAGTTTTCCAACAGGCTTCTCAGAAACAAACATACCTCACCCCCAATAATTGTCAATAGCATCCTTCACCAAGACACTTCTCTTTCTTCTTCAGTTACTCAGTTTATTTCTTGAGTTTCTGAATCAGGTATTTGTGAATATTTCCTTTTTCTATGACATTTTTAAAGCTGTTTTGGGGTATACATATTCTAAGTTATTTTAACTGTCCAAGTTGATGTCTGAAAAGATACTGAATGATTATTTGTTCATTCATTGGAGCAAATGATGGCTAGTCTAGCTTTTTGTTTTGATTGGGAGCTGATGTATCAAGTGTAAAACTTGCACAGAGAGCTTTACTGGAATAGTGCCTTCAGCAATTTCACAGAGTACATCTCATTCTTTCTGTTATAGTTTCTGCTGCTTTTGTAGTTTCTGCTGTTGTTAAAGAAATCCATGATTTCTTTGTATTATGCTGCACTGCTATTTACCTTGATAAAAATTTAATCTGTGCATATTTTAATTAAATTCCAATGTATTCTTCAGTATTTCCTTACAGTATCTCTCTTTTGTCTTTAAAATGTGAATCTCAAGGTAGTAGTTGCATTTTAAATATGAGATCTTCAGCCTAATAATAAAATTTATTTAATGTAACTTTAAATTTTGTGATTAAATGAAAACTTTTATTGCATTAAGCTGAAATTAGTGCTCAAAAATCTTATTTGTAGGATTGTTTGTCAAAATTCTGTTTAAATCAACATTGATACTTACCCAGAATTGAATAGCATACGTAAAAACGAAAGCTAGATTATTCACGTATATGTATGAGAACTTAGATGTTCCCCTATAAACTTCTGAGAGGTTTTATTTGTTTACTTGTCTTACTTGAAATAACAAAAGAAATATAACTATGTAATTATTTGTAAATCCACCATATTCTATTATGCAGTTAATTTATTTCAGCATGGGAGGAATGCATTTTAATATATAGTTTTTAAGTATAGTCAACTTTTATTACATCTTTGAATGTAAAGAGAATGTGTATGTTAATGGTAAATGGGTCACATTTAAGTGACAAAGACCAGACAGGTAGTTTAATTAATACCTTAAAATTTCTTTGGTGGTTGGCTGTGTCAATGCATTGTAAATATAGCAATTCTGACAATGTTTGCCTGGATAACTACAAAATGATCTTCAAAGCACCATAAGACAATCTCTGGGATACTAGTCTAGAGTAGCTCTGGAAGAGGAGAAGCACTCAAGTAGCCTATACCCCTCTACCAAATGACCTGCCTTTTGGAGGAAGATACAGAATCAGTTGTATTGTTACAAAATGACATGGTGTTAGCAATCTTTAAAATCACATATCAGCAACTTATATTTATTTCTCTTTCCTCTTTAAAATATCTGCTCTATGGGATATATTGAATTTGGCAACAGAAATATTTTCAACTTTATAATGATAAGCACTTTGCATAAAGTGTTTTATGGTGAACAGTATGTTTAGATCTCTAGCAAAGTGAGAAGAGAAAAATGTGTCTAAAAATTGTTATCCTCTATCTATTGAAACTATGTTCTTCATTTGACATAGTAGGAAATATAAGTAAGCTATGACAGCAAATTTCAATAAAATGAGGAGAGCATGAGGAGTTGGGAAGAGCTTTTATAGTAGTAGTTTTGGCAGTTTTACCATTGCCTTTTAGTTTTAAAATCTATAGAAAAAGGAAAATTGAAAAATCATGAAAAATGAAGGTGAGAATATTGCACCTGAAAATTGTACAGGACACGTGACCAATCTTACAAACAAAAGTTGTTTCTGTTAGCTATCATAATCTAAAAATTAACTTTTATTAACAAATTTTCTATGGGAGTAAAAACAGTTGCTACCATAAATCTGAACTTCCAATCATCATAAGAAAATAATTATATGTTAGTGAGTATATTTGAAATCAATGAAAAATGAAGACATTTGAATTTTTAATTTGTTATAAGCAGCCTTAGCACACTTTCACTTTACATTCATTTATGATTCATTTTGAAAACACTAAGCACTACTATAAGGAAATAGTTTGGATGTAAATAGTGGTCACAGTGATAAACACATAGTGCAAAAGACTCATGAATAAGTACAGAAACAAGAGTAGGCATGACTCGATATTACCTCCTTTAAAATTGTAGAGACTTGCCGAGTTATCCTTGTTCAGTAAATCTCTTGTAGAGAGAGATACTCAAAGGTCAAAGTCACCAAGGAACTAGGGAGTTTCTTCTTTTTATACTGGGCAAGCAAACATCTGCAGGACAAATGGAGTTTACTGCCTATTTTTGTAAATAAAGTTTGCTGGAAGACTGTCACACCCATTCATTTACATATTTCCCCATGGCTGCTTTTATGATATAACAGCACAACATAAAGTTGCAATAAAGCTGATCCTCATAAACTACTGTCTAAAACAGTTACTGTCTGCCCCCTCATATAAAAGTTTGCTAACATCTATTTTATATTACTGGATGAGGAAAGAACTATATTTAAGCTCAATGATCTACATAATATCATCTAAGGCAAGCACTTTCTGTCTTTATATTTGTATTATTCTATTTCTATCCATACTATTTCATCCAATCCAGAACATGTTGGACCATGGCACACTAAAATACCTCATTTTATTTGGGTACTTGGTTAATAAGGTCATCCCTATTCCTCACCAATAGTTAACTCTCACTGAAACATAGAGACTTATTTGCTTTTAATACAGAAACAGCATATTCAAAAGCTACAAAATAAGAATAGGTGTCATTAGTTATATGACAACTCATTTGGGAAAATTAACAAATGCAGCTTACATTTGCAGCTTTTGATTCAGTTGTAATATTTGGCTACCTATTATTTATTTTTGTTGTTTAAAGATTTATTTATTTATTTATTTATTTATTTTCATACATACAAGCTGGGGTACAGGCCAGAGGCGTGGGGCGGCGAGAGGGTTCACCAGAGACAGAGCGGGGAGCAGAACAGGCAGATCAGAAATACACTGCTGAGGGCCTACCCGGTGGCGCAGCGGTTGGGCGCTGCGCTGTGGAGCTGTCGGCAGCGGCGACGCAATTTCGACACCCGGCCGGGGAGAATCCCAACATGGTGGGGCAGACCTCTCCTGCCTTGCCCGCTGCTCCCCTCAGCAGTGTACTTCTGATCTGCCTGTTCTGCTCCCCACTCTGTCTCTGGTGAGCCCTCTCGCCGCCCCACACCTCTGGCCTGTACCCCAGCTTGTATGTATAAATAAAAAATAAATCTTTAAAAAAAAAAAAGTTAAAAAAAATATTCTTTAAAAAAAAAAAAAAAAAGAAATACACTGCTGAGGGGAGCAGTGGGCGAGGCAGGAGAGGTCTGCCGTACCATGTGGGATTCTCCCTGGCCTGGCATCGAACTCGCGTCGCCGCTGCCGACAGCTCCACAGCGCGGCGCTTAACCGCTGCGCCACCGGGGAGGCCCCCTATTATTTAATTTTAAGCCTAGAACTATTTTACCTGTTCCTGCCAGGCATTTCTTTTAGTCTTGCTATCAACTTTATCCTATAAAGGAAATCCAATATCAAGGAATATTCCTATAGTTATAAATTAATTACAACTTTAAGATAAAAAGTAATTTAAATGTATTTACATTTAACTGAAAAGCATAAGAAAATATGGTATCATATTAATGACAGTCTATAATCAAGAACATCATCCCCGGGCAAAAGACATAGTTTCAAATTGGAATATGAACTTTCTTTCCCATTTTATTATTTTCATGGGTTATCCTTGTAGAAATTCCTAGACTCCTTTGAATTTTTTTTTCAGTAGCTTTGTCATGAGGGCATTCATGGGGCACTGTATGCCACTCTGAGAAGATGATGTGAATATAAGGGAGGCTGGTAATAGTAAGTAGAGCATAGTGGAATGTGTGTGGAGGACAGGGAAGAGTGAGGAACTGGGAACTACAGCTCATAATGGAAACCGTGGTATGGAAGTGGGTTGAAAGCCTAGTGACCTATACTTTGAAAATGAATTGACTAATAGCAATAAAAATAGGCATGATTTGTGTAATCTTAATTGTTTTCTTGAGGAAGGAATCGATGGGATTCATGGGTAGAGCATCTGGTGTACTACATGTAGGTCTGTGACCAATAATATCTCTGAGCGCATTAGAAATGGAATGGAGTGACATCATAGTAATTGCTGTATGTGCATCTTGATGGCACACACAGGGCGAGAATCAAGTGACTGCAGATTCTGCACTAGAAAAGGAAGTTCATATTTAGTGTTTAAAACATTCAAAAGAGGCATACAATTTAAGTTGAAGACTGGAAATTGGCATTGTGAAACAATGAGAATATGGATTCCATCTGCCTTTTTGAGTTATCCCAATCACAGATGTCATTTAGTTCTTTTGTTTCCATGGTCTTTATTTTCTAGAATTACATAGCCTTTTCTACCAAACCGGGAAGAGTAAGAGGAAAGATTTCCCTAACTAAAGGGAAATGAGACGGTAGATGTTTATCTTCTTTTAAATTTCCTGATTTACCAAACTCATAAAATAACAACACATTGAAAATTATCTAGCAGTTGGGTTTCACAAATGAACCTTTCACCTTGTAAATATTACACCACTCATGGATGATAGTAATGATATCTTTTGTTTTTAAACACACAAGGACACAGACTAAAACACAAATCATAGCTTGCTAGTATAAAAACTATTGTTTCTTTTTTTTTCTCCATTTGACTTCTACATTTAAAAACAGTATACAATACATCTTTAACATACTCTTGAATGTCTCATCAATATAATTTCTCAAATGATCTTATGCATTGCCATACTCTCAGATCATACTAATATTTGGATTGTCTTGCTACTATGTATCTTGTTTTAATCTTTTATTTATTATTATTATTATTATTATTTTAAGATTTATTTGTTTTAATCTTTTTAAAATTCAAAACCCATTTGGTCCAAGCTCTAGTTGCATCTATATGAAGTAGTCAACTTATTCCAATTGATCTTTTGGGAAGGATAAAGGTCAATTCTTTGGTCAGATCGGTTGCCATCTTTCACTTTCACTGTATGCTATAGGCCTATATTTATTATTTGACACTTAAAAAAAATCTTTTTCAAATCTGATTTTCATATTTAAATATGTAAGAATGACAGTTCTCATCTTCCCATTTTATTTCTGATCGAGTAATATTTGACATCCCTTATAATTGAGGTCCGTGTTCAGCCAATTTATTCTTGACTTTCTTTTTTGAAGAAAGAAATCTAGAACTAAGCAAATATATCTTTGAGGAATATTATACAATATTTAAGAATGCAACCTCTGAAGTAAAATAATCTGTACTTAAATTCAAAGTTACGACTTTGTTCCTCAGTTCTCTTATATTTGTAAGGTGGAGTGAGCTACAGCATACAGTTATGGGAAAAATAAATTAAGGTAATAGGAGTCAAATACTTTCTAGACCCCAACACATATGAGTACCCTTCAAATCTCTAGGATTAAATGAAATAATTCTTACGTGGCATGTAACGAGAGCTGTCACTACTTAGCATTCGATATATGTTACAGTGCACAATTAAAAATCATAACAGTAATGATAATAATTGTGATCTATATTATAGAGACAATAATATTTATTTCACAGTATGTTCTCAAAATTGGTGGTAAGTTATATGAAACAATCATGACTGAAGTTAGCCCGGGATCGGTACTCAATTACTTGTAGTCACTATTAGCAACCTAGTCTCTCGCCTCCAATTTCTTTTTTCAACAGCAAATAAATTCCTGTCCAGAAGAACACATTGCCTTCTCAAGTCTATTTTTGGAAAATATAGAAAAAAAAATGGAACCCAATGCAAAATAATGTTTTACTTCAACTGAGACTTTATCTTACTTTAGTATTAATTTGTTAAGTTCTGGGACAGATTACTTATGCTATAAATGATGATGTTTGCTAAACAGATATTTTTTTCTCTTTCACTCCATCAGTTGTAAGGAAATGACAACTTTTTCCTGTTAATAAACTATTATTAGAGCAGTTGTAGGTTCATAGCAAAATTGAGAGGGAGTTACAGATTTCCCAAATATCCCTGCCCAATATATTCATAACATTTGTTTTTTTTTTTTTTTTTACTAAATGATCGTTTGACTAATACGAATTCTCCAATATACATCTCCTTCATTTAAACTATTTTAGTCTTTAAAATATTCTCTTTCCGTCTTTATGTTCTCAGAGTCATTGATCTTTTAAGACAGTTTCTTAGTTTCATTTTCTTCATCACTCCTGGGAACCCACTCCTTCAAACTATCCCTGAACACTGAAAATATTTGCCTTTTCCTCTCAATTGGTCTCTGACATGTTACTCTTCAGTATCTACAACTTTGGTTTTCTTCTCCTTTATTTCATTTTAACTTCTATTTTTTTTAAACAAATGATACATATTGGCTGTTTCTATTTAATCACCAACTCTCAACTTCCTAAGCAAGTCTTGAAATGTTTTGGCTTCTAAGGAAGCTTTCTTTTCAAAATTTACACATTATTTCTTCATTCTCAAACTAGAAGTTCTCGCAATGCTGCCTCTCTTTAGAAATTAGGATTTGACTACTCCTTGAAACAGTGAGAAGAACATTTAAAAAAAGTCATAAAAGCAGGAAAGCATCATTGTATTCTGGGAACACATCCAAATTTTGTCCCCAAAGTTACAGGAACCAGGAAAGACAAAAAAGAGAAGAAAAAAAATGTGGGAAATAAAAAAAAAAAAAACACAAAATCAAAATCATTCAGTTAATAAGAGAGTTTCTACCATGAGATGTCACTATTTAAATGCTTATTGTGTACAGGGCAAGGGATGGAGCTTCATTTTAACCTAGTTTTTTGTGTATGTGTGAAATTGGCATAATTAGCTCAAATCAACAGTCTGCAGTCATTACTAGACTAGCTGTTTTTTCTCGCTGTGATTTCAATACTATTGATTAAAATAACAAATTAAAATGAATGTGAAGAGGTCTGTGAAAGAGGTTCAACACAGCTGGAAATATGATAGCAATGAGTCATCAGAAGAACAAAACCTATAAATACTGCTCTTGGAAGTAGGAAAACATCAACTTATTCTTGGTAATAATTGATTACTAGAAATTGATAACTGTTAAATATCATACAAACTAATCCAACTTAGTGCTTGATTTTGAACGTTTGGGTCATATTTTAAAGGAACAAGAATAGTATTTTTTTTAGGGGGGAGGTTCAGTTAAATAAGTAGAAACTTCTGAGCTAAAAAATTATCCCGGGCCTCCCTGGTGGCACAGTGGTTAATGCGAGTTTGACGCCTGGCCAGGGAGATTCCCACATGGTGAGGCAGACCTCTCCTGCCTTGCCGGCTGCTCCCCTCAGCAGTGTATTTCCGTCTATCTGCCTGTTCTGCTCCCCACTCTGTCTCTGGTGAACCCTCTCACCGCCCCACGCCTCTGGCCTGTGCCCCTGCTTGTATGCATAAATAAATAAATCTTTAAAAATAAATAAATAAATAATGACCCCATTGTATTAAAACTCAAACTTAATATGCTAATGTAGGCAGGGCTTTTGTTCAGAAGGCGAATGTGGATAAAATGTTTCCTTTAAATTCTTTCAGCAACTCCATTCCTATGAATCTACCTAAAGTATACAAAAGCACTTATTCAAAGGGAAACCTGCACTCCTATGTTTATTGCAGCACTATGTCCAATAGCTTAGATATGGAAACAACCTAAATGCCCCCAAAACAGAGGAATGGATCCAGAAGTTGTGGTATATATACACAGTGGAATACTACTCAATGCCAAAAAAGATAAACCCATGTCATTTGCAGCAGCATGGATGGAGCTGGAGAGATTATGTTAAACAAAATAAGTCAAAAGTAAAAAAAAAAATATTGTATGGTTTCACTTATAATGGGATATAGGAAAACCCAACAAACGGTCAGGAAAAAGAAAAAACTTATGGGCAGACCACAGATCTGAAACATACAGCAGGGGAGGAGGAAGGAGAGAGGAAAATCGGGGAGGTAAGAGCCCGAGCAATTATGGTGATGGTTCACAGGTGCTGTGGTGGTGGGGGAATAACGGGGACTATACCTGAGGGGAGAAATCAAATATTGTACAAAAATTATCAATGATGTAAGAAAATTAAAAAAAAAAATCGCTTCTTACAAAGCGGTAGATACACAAACGTCTCTAAGCACAAGAATTTGAATCTTTTTTTAGATACTATACAATAAGTATAAATATGGTATCCACTGAAAGAGAATGCTTCAAATTAATAAATATTAGTTTTAGAACAGTTTATTTCCTTTTCTTCTATAAATAATTGAATTGAACTTCTTTCCATGTGGCACCTAGGGCAAAGTTAAAACAGGGAAAGTTTCATATCTGGGCAACATTAAAACATAAGTGAAAAGATTATATAAACTTGACTTGGTGACTATAATTAAATAAAATTTATATTTTTAAAGTGGAGAATTCTAAATGAAAATAACAGTAATTCAAAAATTTAATCATAGAAATGCAGATTATTATGAAATATTCATTTTTGTTTCACCTCAATTTTGTACTACTACTACTACTACTACTACTACTACTATTGCCAGATTTTTTAAAAAAGATCCATAATAGATTTCACCAATTTTATTTTATTTTTTTAAGATTTATTTATTTATGCATGCAAGCTGGGGTACAGGCAGAGGCGTGGGGTGGCAAGAGGGTTCACCAGAGACAGAGTGGGGAGGAGAACAGGCAGATCAATGGAAATACACTGCTGAGGGGAGCAGCTGGTGAAGCCGGAGAGGTCTGCCGTGCCATGTGGGAATCTCCCAGCCGGGCGTCGAACTCATGTTGCAGCTGCCGACAGCTCCACAGTGCAGCAATTAACTACTGCACCACCAGGGAGACCCATTCCCACAATTTTTAATATAAAGAAAAATTCACATGAAGCTACAGTTTTGAAATACAATTATAATTTTCTAATATATTGAAGAAACATATAATTTATGAATCTTCAAAAGTCAGTCTACACACTACCTGAAATCATTTTGTATAGTAACTAGCTGTGAGACCCAAATTCCTTAAAATAAATATTTACTTACATACAGCCTATGTAAATTCAGTTTCTCTGGGGTACCCTATCTAGTAAATTTTCTCTCTCTTTTTTTTCTAAATCTTCTTTCATTTTTTTAAAATTTTCACAGTAAAATTATTACACATAGTATTTAAAATTTATCCCATGTTTTATATATTTTGATGTGATTATAAACCATATTATTATTTTAATTTTTAAATGAAATATTTTTTCTTACATTGTTGTTAACTTTTGGATAATATGTGATTTCTCTCCTCAGGTGTGGCCACTGTAGTCCTCCCGCCACCAAAGCACCCACAGTTCTTCTACCATAGTTCCTTGAGTTATTCAACTTCTACCCCCAACACAACATATTCGCCCCTCCTCCATGTCTTATGTTTATGGTCAGTTTTCAAGTTTTGTCTTTGTCTGACATTTTGTTTGATATATATATATATATATATATATATATATATATCAAAGATATATATATTTATATATATATATCCCATATATAAGTGTAACCATCTGATATTTATCTTTTTCCTTCTGACTTAGTTGAACACAATCCCTACCAGCTCCATCCTTATTGCCATAAATGGTATAAATTTATCTTTTTTGATCACTGAGTAATACCCTAGGTTGCATCTTTGATACAGGACTAATGAATGTTGCTTGTATATTATTCATCATCACTGTAATTAAATAATTATTCCAATAATTATTGTTTTTATGTCTTTTTCACAAAAACTTTAAGCTGCTCAAATACAGAAGCTTTTTTGTTTTCAAATACACTTTTTTTTTTCCTGTAGCAGAGTATCTGACATAAAATATCTAGTTTCCAGAGAAGGCTCTATCCAAGGAGCTACTCTTTTTATCCTTAGATATTTTTAGGTGGTGCAATAAATACTTGTTGTGTGAATAAATAAGGGATTTAGCATAAAATAAAGAAGTTATGATTTTTTGAGTGACAAAGATACAATTTGCAATGTTATAATGTTGACTATTGGTGCTGCACTTTGAAAATACTACCTTAACCTACCATTCAACAAAAAAATCCTAGTCAAGTTTTCTGGCATTTTCTCAATGACGTGAGCATGCATTTATAGTCAGGCCTCTGTGGAGGGCAGAATGACAATCCCTTATAGTCTGGCCTCTAGTGTACATTTAACTTCACCCAGTTATTCAATATAATACTAATCGAGGTACTGGCACCAAGGGATTTGTAGATGTAATTAAGTTCTCAAATAGATTGACCTTCCAACAGGAAGATTAATGAGTGGTTCTTCTGACTCTTTAAATCTAGATTTTTAGGACAGAGACAGAGAGAATCAGAGAAAATTGAAACATGAGACAAATTCCATGCAAGAGAGATTCTGCATTTCTGACTCTGAAGATGACAAATGGACAAGGGTATTGACATTTCTGACTCTGAAGATGACAAGGGTATTGACATCTTCTAGGGTTCAGAGTAAGGCTCAACTGATAGCTAGCAAGGAAGTAGAAAACTAGAAATAGTCCTTCAAGGAACTGAATTTTGCCAATAACCTTGGAAACAGAATCTCCCCAATATCCTCAAGACACAGCAGGCCAAGATTTTGAATTCTAGTCATTGAGACCCTGAGAACTCAACAACATTATACCCAGACTTCTGACAGCCTTGTGATAAAAGCTGTATTGTAAGCTACTACACTTACAGTAATATGTTAGAAAATTGATGCATCTCTTTATGGAAAAAAGTAGATTGGTTTGCAGGTACAAAGAAAAATTGTACAGGGTTCGGATGATTTAATTTGCCTTCCTGTAACTTTTTGAAATTCACTGTCAGCTACTTAATAAAGATTTTTTAAATACTTAATTGTTACTTTTTATTTTATTATTCAATATTAAGCAGTATTGAATAATAAAATATTCAAAATACAGTAAATAAGATAAAATTAAATCATTAAAATTGTGTCTCAAAATGAAAGAAAACGATTTATCACTTTGTTCAAAAAGCCTATAAATTATATCTAGTTCACAAAGAAATTTTAATAGAAAGGAAGGTTTTAAAGCAAGATTTTTAAATTACACATTGTTATGTATGCTTCAGTACAAAACACATGCTGACTTGTTTGTATATACTGAGGGATATTCTAAATCTGCAGACCTCAAGAATCTGTTTCCTTCAACATCCATTGACCTTCATCACTTCTATTCCCTGTGCTTGTTTGAACCCTGCCACTTCATGTGGAAACCACAATGGGAAGAGATAAGTCCCAGCCCCCCTAGTGTTTGAAGATCAGATCTGTGCCATTTCTGTGTATCCTCCTATAAAAAAAGTTGAGTCTGCTACCCCTACACCATGATGAGAATAATTGCTCTATGTAACTGGAACATTTCTTACATTCTCAGTGAGGAAAACTGCAGGTAGAGAAAGCAAGCAGAGAAGGGGCGAGGTGAAGAGGAGCTTCTGATTTCTGCTTCAGTGCAACAGCTGCTACATGAGATTATGTACAATTCCCAGCACTTCCTACTACTTCTTCTTCATAATGATTTTGGAGCAATATGAGCATCCCTTGTACATCCGAATCCCTAGCATTATTGTCTCCTGTAGCTTTATTACCATAATAAACTTGTGAATCATAGTAACTAACTCAGTAGGACTCCTATGGAGAATTCATTTTCATAACCTCTTTTGTTGTCACAAATGTGATCCAAAAGGATGCCAAGTCAGCAGTTCCTCCTGCTTATTAATATAGCACATTACAGAGATTCATTTAAAACTTCAACAGATGTAATATAATGAAACACTCTACTTATAATTACAATTATGCTAACACTTAATAATAATTGGGCTTCTGAGTCTATATTTCATTTTGCTCTAAAGACAATTGGATCTTTACAAAAGTGTCTAACCCCTCTGCAGGTGTTCTGCTTAAAAAGCCAGCATTTTTAAGTGAGAAAGAAAAAAGTGGTTGTGCCATAAGTAACAAGTGTACAAATGCAAGGGAGAAATTAAAGCAAATTAGGGATTTAATTGTTCTTAAAAAGAAAATAAGGTTGCAAAATAAAATTTAGGAGGTTTGATGACAGTATATAAATATATGGAAGTAAGATGTAACAAAAATGAGTCTTGATATGATTAACCCAGCTTGATGCCATTAAGTTAATATGTAGAATTATATGTCAAGTGTAAATAAGCTATTCACAAATAGCTCATTCCATCAAACTCTGTTCTAGAAGGTTTAGTAATATCAGGGACTCTAAATATCCATTCCAGTGAATACTGTTATACCTATTTTCCATCATACTGTGTTTACCTCTGTTATAATATCTATGTCCTGTCACAAGTTTAGCTTCAAAATAAAATTGCACACTAAATACAATAATGAGATATTGGAAAGTGATCCTATTTCTTCCCCTAACACAAAATATGCATTTTAGATTTTACTGATGTAAATACTCCATGTAATTTAAGGGTTTTCATCTCTCAGTGAAACATGCAGATTTTAATAGAATTTACTATGTGATTCTTTCACCTCCACAAGCTTAATTTTAAGTAAATGAGTAACTATTAATTGAATTAAATTGGTAGTGATGCATAGTGATAAATAATAAAATATTTTTAGTCTACGCTTTAGAAAAATGTATTCGTAGGTACTGATGATTATGCTTTCATATACAAGTAAATTAGTGTTTTTATATTATTAGGTTAAGGTGATAAACAGACTTCCTTCAGGATATATACAATCTAGGAAAAGAAGTATAATCACCAAATATGTAAATTGTGGTACCTTCTAAGATTAAAACAAAAGTCATGTTGTATAAAAGAATGTTTCAGAGGATAAAGTTTAGGATGAATGATCTGGAATGCTACTTCTCTCAAGGAGTCATTCAGCTGATACCAGATTGCTCAGAAGAAATGCCTTGGGTGAAATGTATGTTAAGAGGTAGTAGCAGACTGAGTTTATGCATCTAAAATTTTGCGATTCAGATCTGTTCAGATGTAGTAAATCATGGATGGCACAGAGTAGAGCCGGAGTATGGGATGGGTTTAGTTGATAAAAACTCTCTTAGGGCAGGTTAAGGTTTTGAGTTTAATTTTAGCTGCAACCCAAAGTTATGGAAGTATTTTAAGAGTATGGAAAGTGAGAATTTCATCTTTTCATATCACTTTGGATGTTCTGTAGAAAGGGTATTATATGCTGTGAAAGGGAGAGATGGGATATGGAGATTAATTCAGAAGTTACTACAAAAATCTAGGGAATGATAAATAAGCATTAGAAATTAAGACTTTGGAAGCTATCTTTAAATTTTACAATACCCAGAGAAAAATATCTTGCTAGTGGTACAACATTATGTAAAACGTGTAAGTAGTACAAGTATTTAAGTATAATTGTTTTATACTTTTTTTAAGTTCACAAAGTTCTAATGAATAGATTTTGTAAGGACACACTAGTCAAAAATATGTGTGTGACAAATATGAAGTCATCATTAAGCAAAAAGACAAAAGAAAATAGTAAAAGTGAATTTATTGTTACAAGCTATGATATCTTATATATCATAATTTTATGCTTGTAAAAATTCTAGAAATAAAAAGGACACAATTTCTGTTTATAAAATAGTTTGAAATTCTACCCAAATAAAACATTTCTCAACTAAAATAAAGTAATCCCTGCTATTTATATTTAATTGGAATCTCTTTATCTGAATCCTAAAATGAAAATCCTATGTTTAGAAAAAAAAAAAAAAAAGGCCACGCCACTCTTTACTATTCAAGCTGAAGTTCTACACCTAAGCTTACTATTTCTTCTCAAGAACTACTTTTTGGGTTTGTGCCATTTCAAATGCTCCCAAGTCTGTGTGAAGCCTTTAAGTCCGGCCTCTACTATATCATTACAAATTCAAGCAAACATTCCAATATGAGGAAAGATCAGAAAAAATTATGAACAGAATTCTTTTTTTTTTTTATTTATACATACAAGCTGGGGTACAGGTCAGAGGCGTGGGACGGCAAGAGGGTTCACCAGAGATGGAGTGGATAGCAGAACAGGCAGATCAGAAATACACTGCTGAGGGGAGAAGCGGGGGAGGCAGGAGAGATCTGCCGCGCCATGTGGGATTCTCCCTGGCCAGGGGATGAACTCACGTCGCCGCTGCCGACAGCTCCACAGCGCAGCGCTTAACCTCTGTGCCACCGGGGAGGCCCTATGAACAGAATTCTTAATCCTAACAGATTTCTCCACATTACACTGCAGAATGTAACTAGTAATCTCTGATGGAATAACTCAGTTCAAAACCTATCTCTTAATCCAAGAGCAATGGTCTGAACATCAGGAAGAAAGTCTGCAGAGCTAAAGGGCAGCTGAACTTGTTATGAAAGATAGGACAGGCCTCTCATAGGACCTGGGTTTGCATACTGGTTCTATATTCAGCAATGTTTTCAGTTGTCTGGGCTTCACTTACCTGGCTATATATCACTCATAAATCTGGCTGAACAGTCATTTTAAGGGTTAAAGATGTCATTTGTAAACCATCATTACAGTGTCTGATGCACATAATGGCTATTTTTCTTTACTTGTTTGAAACAGAAACTAAAGCTGATTTAATATTGCCTCCAAAAACTGAATGCTTGCAATTCTACTAATTCCAGTGGAGTCGTTGATCTAATGAACTTGCCAAATGGCAGGACATTTTGTTTTACAATAGGATATCAGTGACTT
This sequence comes from Scalopus aquaticus, assembly GCA_004024925.1. Taxonomy (NCBI): domain Eukaryota; kingdom Metazoa; phylum Chordata; class Mammalia; order Eulipotyphla; family Talpidae; genus Scalopus; species Scalopus aquaticus. Next base: position 189,095 of record PVIJ01000852.1, read on the forward strand.
GGTAGGTATTTTATATGATAAGTATATAAATGCACACTGATCATCCACCAATTTCTGAAAAGTTGCTCTCAGGATATGGGGAGATGGAGGATTGTAGCAGCAGGAAAGTGTAAGAAGGCAACACACATATAAAAATACAATAGTTATATATTACCCTCTGCATCACTCTAAATCACATCATTCATTTCAGATCAAATTATGTGATAAGCTTTCACCTGAGAAAGTACTATATTTACAAATCCATCTTTTGCCTTCTTTTTTCCCCTCTAGATATTTTAACATTGATTCATTAATTTTAGGAATTTGGGACTTTCATATATGTGAAATTACTGCTAATCATACAAAGTAAATGTTCAAGAGAACAGTCATGCTATATCAACATACCTCTTGTGAATATTCTCAAAGATCTCAGTTCACATATCCTTAGATCTGACTGATTAAACTACTTCCATTTCATTTCAAGAGCTGAAGGTCAGCTCTCTTCATGGGTTCTTTATAATATAGAATACCTGAGAAATTTTGCAAGTTGTTTTCACTCTAGTTACTCTCTCAGACTTTAAGGATAATTCAACATCTAATGTTTAATCTCTTTCAACCTATATTCCAGAAATAACACTAATTTGGAAAATAAACTACTAAAATGTAAGTGCATTTGTGCATAAAGACCTGCCACATTTTACCATTGTTTTGCCTATTATGAGCACTTAAATAAATATTGCCTAACATTCAGAAACAAATGTAGCTTCAACTTTATGTATTTTCTTCCAGTCACTTTGAGTCAGGAAGCTATAAAAAATATAATAGTCCTAAAATAAGTATAAATTATAATGTTTTTATTCATAGGAATCTTGTACAGAGAAGACTAATAAAATAGACTCTGGCTAGCAGATATTCATGCATTTCTCCCCCAGTTTTTCACTAACAACTCATGGGAAACCAAAACTAAGGGATTGCTTCAATGCAGAATAGTGGGATTGACAGTAACATAACGTAGGAAATATTCCATAATACAAGGTCTATAGAACCAAATCCAATAATGTAATTAAGGTAAGTGGATTAGAGGATAGTTTGTCCCTTTTCCTATTCCCTGGTTCAGATGCACAAGGTAAAAGCAACAGAGGGATAAGGCATCCAAATTTGGTGCTGTGCTTTGAGACAATCTGGGGCTATTGTTACCTCATCAACCATTCTGAAGTTGCCATTGTCATAGAACAATAAGTGAGAATTCTTTGGTGATAGGGAGATAGTTGAGGTATATTGAGTTTTGAGGCTTTTCCTTTTCAAAAGTAATTTGTTGCTGGCAGCCAGAGCAAGATTCCTTGTAAAATCTTATAATATGACTCTCCATACATTCTATTTAGATCAGGATCAGAGGGGAAAGCAAATGGACAAATGGGAAGATTTGCAGTTTATGAAAGTATTGTTGATAAAGCCCTCAGACAGTAAAAAAGTAAACCATATACTGATGTACATTGAACTACTGATCGAGTTTGCTTAGAAGTGTCTAGAATCAGCAATTAAGATGAAATTTGAGCCAAGGGCATACAAAACATTTATTTGGTAAACATAAGATTTTGACAGATTGCTCTCAGTTCAAGGATCAGTAAATCGAGGATCATTGAGACTTGAAAAACAGTTCTTTGTCTCCTAAGGTTCGTAGCATCTTACTTAAAGAAGTCAATATCTTTGCTGGATTGCCATATTCTCATAGTGCCCTCTACCGCTTTTATGGCAGGCTTGGAGACAACAGGTTGGTTGACAGCTAAAGTGCTTTCAGATACAAAAGACCAATAATAAGAAGGAAAAATATACAAGCATATTTCCTTTTAACATGGGATATTGCTTATAGAAGATACATGTTAAAGTCATCTTAAATTCTTGTAAGCAGTATTTCTCTTTTAGTTGAAGGTCAAATATCCCTCATGAAATTTTCTCAAATTTCCTATCCAAATAAGACTGAAAAATATATAGTTTAATAGATTATTAATTTCTTAGCAAAAATAATTTTTAGTAAGTTAAAATAATCTTTGTTGATTATATTTTATAATTGATAAGTTAAATTGTTGTTTAAAAATCTTTATACTGCAGATTATGAATTCAAGAGAGTAGTTGATATTCCTTCCCACTAATTTTTGAAATTAACATTATTGAAACCACCAAATGATGTCAGGGTACTTTTACAATGAGAAAGTACAGTTCTATGTAAGAAATCAATTCTTTTCAATCCAAATGTTTACAAAGGGATGATATAATGCAAAATATTTTTTTTTTAATGCAAAGACAAACGAAACAAAATAGAACTGGTTTAGAACAAATTCCATGAAGTAGTTACATAAAATTTTCAAATTACCAGGTATACCTTTAAAATCTCATCAAGAAGAGCTCAGGGAAATCTAATGACTTCGTAAATCAGTTTCAAGCACATTATTAAAAAGTACTTAATACAAAGTTTTAAGAAATTCTGTAGCAAGTTAATAAGAAATGGAGTTTCAAAGATATAAACATTTAGATATGAAACTGTATCCACAATCACACATCATAAGCCAATTTTATAACACGTAAATACAATAGCAGACAGTTTTACTTTGGAATTTGTTTCACGTCAAATCACATTTTGACATTTCTTTTTATAGTGGGTAAATGCGAAAACAAATGTCAAAATGAAAAGTAATATATTTTATACCTGGTTAGCGTTAATAGTGCAAATGTATCAATAAATATTGAAACTAAAAGTGGAAAAAACACTACAATTTGTTCTCTTTCCAAAACAGAAACAGTAAATCACACAAACACATAATTTGTTCTGTTATATATTGTAAAGGTTATGTTTATACTACTAGCTGTGAATGAGATTAATGAATTTTCTCAGCACAGTAAACCTCCTCCATGAAAACAGAAGCTAAATTGCAATAAATCATGGGTTTATGTTCATGTATTTATGGGATGGGGAAGATTTAGAGTTCCTCAGTAGAGAAAGCTATCCCAAACTAAAATTGAAAATTATGGCATCTGTAACATAAAGATAGATAAACTGGGACGAGCTCAAAGTTGTGCATTAAATATACTTTAATAATGTCAGTAATTTATTAAAAGTAATTATTGTGGCAGAGTTTCATGGTTATACTCCACCAGAAGTGAAAATGCTAGTTCAATATGTTAGTTACCTTCACGTGGTTATATATCAAGACCAATTAAATTAGAGCTGTCATTATTCTACATTCCCCTTAAAACTAAATACCATCTTTTCCTTCAAAAAATGTGCCAACAATCCTACAAGTGATGTAAGACAATTCATCCACTATAAAATATGTTATAACTTATGCCAATAGCTTATTCTTGTATCATTACTTAAGGAAGTGTTTTTTTTTCAACCAACTAATCATATTTGGCTATCTGATAAGAGTATGCACTATGCAATTTGCATATAAACAAGTTTTGGATGGAAACTATGGACAAATGTCAAAGAAAATCTAAAAATTAAAAATGAGTAGCATCTTTGTTTCTTCAATTTGTTGCATGTTATTTGAAAGGTTAATATTATAGCAATATGAATGCAAATGCTAACACTATAGTAAATTTTATTTTGTCCATACCTCCAAATGAAAGATTCACAGTTGCAAATGGTGGAGAGAACTTCCTCCTCAATATCTTTAAAAAAAGAAGAAGAAGAAGGCTTGACTAGATTTTACTTCTTCAGAATTCTTCAGATCCACTGAGGAGTAGAGACCAATATCAGATTCACTATGTGACTGGTTTCCACCTTCTGAGATTTTGAGCTCAGTATTTATAGATAAATTACATACACAGAAAGAATAGATAATTGTTTTTACTTAGCAAAGGAATGTAGAAATCTAGCTAATTTCTAACATTTTTAATTAGCTAAAGAAATTTAGCAAATGTAGTTAATTGATAAAGAAGAAACACTGTTTATACTTTAAAAGCAACCACTTCATCTTACAGAGCTAATTTAGCCAGTTATCTGTGTTGGAAAGATGTAAAAAACAGAATTAACTTGAATCTCTTATCCTAAAAATGCCCTTTTAGATTTGATGGGATAGTCAGCCTTTTATTTCATGTTTTTCTTCCTGAAACTCACAATTATGAGAGGGACTTGGTCTGTATAAATTTGGGGAATTTCCTTTGTTTCTTGCCACAAAAAAAAACATTGTTTTACTGACTTTAACCTCTTGAAGAGGCCCTCGTGAGAGATGAAACTAGACATTTTACAGCAAAGCAAAATGTAAAAAATCTTTTCTGGGTTCACAACAGGATGGCTCAATAAGTTTGAAATGTCATTAAACCAAAGTAATACATAACTTCCTTTCAGCCTCAATCCTAGCATTAATACGTTTTTGGTTTTGGTTTGATTTAATAGCAAATATACAAGCAGATGCTAAGATTCATATGGAACTATAAAAATATGAGTATATATAGGCAAATCTTGAGGATGAAAAATTAAAAAAGTCTGACTTCAAGATTCAATATAATGCTAAATAACAGCAAATAAAGATGATAAAATATATTTAAACATGGAACAGAGAGCACAGTAATAGTTTTACATATTGATTTTCTATAATAGCAACTGAACAAATCAATAAATAAGGGCAATATTTTTTAACAAATGATACTAGAGAAAAATTCACATATGGGGAAAAAAATCCAGACTCCCTTCCTAATCCACACACAAAATTATTTTCATAACTGTGCCAACTTAGGCCAGACAGAGAAAATAATAATAAAAGACTATAAAACTCAGCTTCATTGAAATTAAATACAAATGATTATGCTCAGTAAAAATACTTTTAAGAAAATAAAACAAACCACAAACTTGGAGAAATATGGAAAAGATTTTAGTAGTTTGTTAGAAAATTATACTCACTGGAAGTTCAAGAACAGGCAAAAAATATACTGTGAAAAAAAAAAAAACATAATTGTTGCCTTGAGGGGAGGGAAGTGGTTTAATGTGAAGAGGCTTGAAAGCACTTTTTGGAGTGAGTTAATTGTTACATGCTTCTAATTGTAAAATGCAATAATTTAGGCATAGCCTGTATCTAACCCCAAGGAAATATCTAAAAACCCCAATTAAGACATATTTCTACAAACCATTGCCATATAGCCTTCAAATATGTCAATATCAAGAATGAAAAATAAAGACTGAGCATATGTTTCAGATATAAGGATACTAAGTAAATACAATGAATGAATCTTGGATTGTTTTTGTAGTAGAGTAAAATAGCTATAAAATACATTATTGGAGCAACTATTAAAATTTGAGTTTGATCGGAAAAATGTAAAAATTACATTTTCCAGACTTGTACTGTGTACTATGATTCTGTCAGAGAATCATATATTATGAGGAAATGTATATTATATATATATGAGAAAATATATATTAAAATATTTAGGAGAAAACGTCACAACATCTCCAGCTTCTTTCAATGATCCTGAAAATATATGTGATTATATCTAAGAAAAAGAGTAATAAAATAATAATCACTAAATAATTTGCATTTTGTAAAGGATAACAGGAAATTTTGTGCTATTTTCATAGATTTTTCTCTAATTTTAAAGACTTGAAAAAATTATATGGGCACAAATGTAAGAGCAACATGAAAAAGATAAATAAGAAAAGAAAGAGTGTCAGGATTGATGTGAGAGTAGGAGATAATATAGCAGACACAGTTTCCAGTTCTGAGAATCATAATTCTGATGTCGTTTTGGGGGTGGATAGGTTTGAGAGCCGGCTCCTTGAGTCCACTCTGTAAAATGTTTCACCAGAGCTTCCCTTTAGCAGTACGCAGTGAGTTTCTCCATGAGACAGACTTAGTTATATTTAAAGGATAGGTTTATTAGGGAAAGGGACTGAAGGATAAGGGATGCTTGCATAGACATAAGCGGGCAGGAAGAGCTGCCTGAAAGAGACAGGTTTGCTAAGAGAGAGACCTGCACGGTCACAGGTGGGCAGCCCTGAGGAGAGCTGCCTCTGCTGAGGGAGGTCAGTGAAAAGAAAACCCAGCATGGTACAGGTCACAGGCAGGCAGGAAGGCTGCTGCCCTGCAAAGGGACAGAGTTGGTGAAAAGGACATCTGCATTGTCACAGGTGGGCAGGACAGATGCTGCCCTGAGTGAGTGCAAGGATTGCACTGCAATAGTCCTCTTTCAGTCAGGAGGGGCTCATCCTTGTGAATGGATTATCTGTAGCTGACCCTGAACAACCAACCAGAACCTGAAAGGGAACTGGAGATTCCACAATGGGCTCAATCTCCACATCTTCATCTGCCACTCAGCCTTAGGCATAGTTTCCTAAGGATTTTTGGTTATCACTGGGTTAATGGGCATGCTGATTCCTTCCAGCCCACTTCCTTGTGTGAGTCAGGTTCTTGTCTTGTGATTCCTTCTTTTTTTAAAAGTTCTGTATCCTCCATCAATTCCTTTGGTTTTAAAAGATAGGATTGTTATCCAGATGAAGAATAGTGGAGGAGAGACTTGGAGGAAACAGTGAGGAAAATAACTCACCATCTGGAGGATGACTGTACTTAAAGAAAGGTACATTTGCTTATAAGTTTTATTTAACAGAATAAGGTCTACTAGAAAGACAAAAAATAAAGAGAACCTCATTCAACTTATAAAAAACATTTTTTGTGTCTATATGTATCACTCAAAGTGACTGAGATAGATGTTTTAGTCTTATATTTGCCACTTTGTGGTCAAAAGAAATTTAAATTTTATAAGTATGGATTTCTCACTTATAAGTAAAGTGACAAGGAATCCAATATATTAATTCATACTATCTTTGTGAAAATGTAGATACATTTCATTTAAAATTCTAAAACATGAAACACATTTTTATTTAATAGCATTTAATCAATTAATTAACAAAATACCATATGAACCATCATCATGCACCTCCCTATATATATAAAAATACCATTTTCAATGTTAATATATATAAACAACTAGCATATATCACTAGATTCCATGTGATAGACTTTGAACACTTGCAAAATATATACACCAATTACACTGGTCAACGGTGAGATCATTACTGACTTAAAAAGGCCCTAATCTCTAGTATCTTGATGTGCTGAACATGAATATAACCCTGCAAATTTCTTATTAGCACTCCTTTTGAAGATATTTCATATAATTCATTTTATATGTTTCACCAGGTAAGTTTATTGAGTAGGACTGCAACAACATCCTAAAGCAGCCTAGAATGATGTAATATTGCATCACATTGCATAATAACATCATGTACACATCATCCAGAGTTGATTGCATCATTTTCTGATGCCATGAACTACTACTGCCAGGCAGCTGCTGAAGTAAGCTGATGTCAGCAGTGCACTAGATGAAGACCTGTTGGAAAGGTTGAGCATTGAAAATATTTCAGACTTTGTGCGAGACAGTTTAAGCTACTGTTCCATAGGACTGTTATTATTTTATCAATTTAGGCACAATACAGAACAGTAATGCCTCGAAAGTGTGTTAAAAGCATGGACAAGTTCTGCTCTATTTGTGGGGAAATGACATTTGCCAACCAGAAGAAAAGTATCACTTCTCAAGTGAAGGCTTATTATCTTTACTTTGGATGCAAGGTTGGTGACCAAAACAAGTCTTGCGCCCCACATATATATGTCCTGTGTTATATATATGTCCTGTGTTACATGGACAACACAACTTTCACAGTAGTTAAATGGCAATGCCATTTGCAGAGAGAGCCAAGCAACCACATAAAAGACTGTTACTTCTGCTTGGTTTCTCCTCTTTCTGGCAGAATAATGAAGCAAAAGAAGTTGAGAATAGTCTACCCAAACATTCCGGCTGCATTGAGATGACCGATTCAACAACCTGCTGCAGGGTGATGTGAAACAAGCATGGAATGTTTTTCGCCTAGTGTCTACAAACTTTCTTGGGAATGTTAGGGCAGAAAACTACAAGGAACTAGTAGTAGAAGACATGCTGATGCAAGTATCATAAACTTGGCTGCAATATGTCTCTAAAGATCCACTTCCTTCATTCCCATCTGGATTTCTTCTCTGAAAAGTGTGGTATGGTTAGTGATGAACGTGGCAAATGTTTTCATCAAGATATTGCATCAATGGAACAAAGATGCCAGGGAAAATGGTCCACTACAATGCTGGCTGACTACTGCTGGACACTCCCCAGAAATGCTCCTGAACAGCTGTACAAGAGACAAGCAAAAAAATCTAAGAAGTAGTCTATGACTTGATTTTTTACAGGTATTAACCATAGGCCTATTGCTATTGGCATGCATTTTGTGATGTAAACATCCATTTATTGTAGATTAAAAAAAAAACTAGAGCTAAATTAGAATTTGACTGTCATATTCATGTTGAGCACATACAAATTGATAGGAAATGACTAATATTATTTCAGTAACATGACTTTTGTAAAAATTTGTTGACCAGTGATTGGCATGCATTTCATAATATAAACATCAATTTATTGCAGATTACCAAAAAAAAAAAAAAAAAAAACTAGAGCCAAAATTAGAATTTGACTGTCATATTCATGTTGAGCACATGCAAATTGATAGGAAATGCCTAATTTTATTTCAGTAATATGACTTTTGTAAAAGTTTGTTGACCAAAATTTGTTAAGCAAAATTTTGTTTGTTAAGCAAGATATTTTTTAAAAGTGTGGACTTTGAACATAACATATCATCATTAAGACATTTTACCTTGATGCCCCTTCTGTCTTTTCATGTTATCTTCAATTTTTAATAGTTTGATCTGTGTACCATTGGCCAACACACAATTTTGCAAAAAAACAAACAATTTTGCAGATGTTTCTCAGTTATATAATGTGTTTGAGCTACTATCTTGGTAACTAGGACATTTTTATACATTGAGTTGCTGCATATTCTTTAAATGTCAAGACATGCTCTCAAGATTATATAGGTTTTCCATGGAGTCTAACTTAAAATATTGCCACATTTTTAATTCTAAACATACTGATTTATGAACAATCACAGTAGATTTTCCTGACACTTTATTTTCTTACTTTTAAAGCTGGATCTAGCATTTCTGGTTAAGTACATATCTATTGTCTTCCAATAGGATGTTAACAGTTTCAAAAAAACATGAAAAATTATAGCCGTATGTATTTGCAAAGGTCATTTAACATGAAAATATTAAAATTGAATCATGATATTGAATATGATAAGCACATTTATGTATGTATACATCTCCATGCATATTTAATGAAATCTGAAAATGTCATAACATTTCAGCAGATTAAGTAAGTCACATTGAATGCTTCATAAATCAGTGATGATAATATGTGTAGCTTACAACATGAGAAGGATCTTTGGAATAAGTAACGTACATATGTAAATTGTGTCCCTATAGACATCTGACTCTTCCTGGTATTTAAACCAGATTTTTTTTTTTTATCCTGAAGATGTTTTAAAGAGCACTTTGTGTTTCTCAAAAGATGTCAAACTTCTATGGTTGTGGTGCAAAAGAAATCACCCTGTACCCCTCTTGGTTCTTATTGGCTGACAAATAATCTACCAAACATCATACAGATTGATAAAGGAGAAAGCCTAAAAGAAGTTTATAGTAACATATACACTTTACATATACTTGGGAGAGAATCAGCATGACTGCGTAGCATGGCTTGAGATTGCATCTTAAGTAGATTAACTAAGACAAGGGAGTTTGGTAGGAAATAGAGGAAGGTCAATTAGGAAGTTTACCAAGGAAGGCACAAAAACCAAAGGTTACAGATCTAAGGCCTGCCTTCTCCATTAAAAAGAGATAGAAGGATTAAATCTCAGTAAAATGAAGGTGATGTCCTCAAAAGCAGAAGTTTGCATGTAATTATCTTTGGCAAAGAAACCTCTACCCAGCCTTCAGAATCCCTTCCATGAAATAAACCTTTTAACAAAAAGAAATATTTTAAGGTGGCAGATTCTTAGCCTCTACACTATCCAACAAAAGAAATCTGAAAAATAATTGTGTATTCCCTTTTGCCTGGCCCATTCTTTTCATTCTAAATGTGAAAGAGATTTTTATAAGATGTAAATCAAATCCTTACTTCCTCAAATCTGCTGATATTATTTTAAGACCGGTGGGATAAAGTTTGACCTCTTGTTTCTACAAGGCCCTTACATAAATTGGTACTTGCCTCAATCTCAAACATTAATTTATAGCCAGCATATTCTCTACTTTTCTCATCAAGCTTCTTAAATGCTATCTTTCTTTCTGATATTCAAATGGGCCCTATTCAACATTATTCAAGTTTATTGTTGCAATTACTTTGAATTCTTTATGAAAAGGTTTTCCTTCTAGTTTTCATGTGCTTGGCTAACTCAAAGCATTTGGGCCACTATCTAAACATTGCTTTCCCAGAGAAACTTTCTCATTGAGAGGTCTGCACTTACTTACTCTCTTTTGAAACTCATGATCTCTAATGCCCTCTTTTATCAAATTCACAGTTTACTAGTGCATGTGATAATGGTTAGTATATTTTAAAAAATTATCATCTTCCTATCCCTAAATTATAATATAGCATAGTCCAGGACATTTGCCTTCTGTATCAATACTCTCAGCACCAGTAGTAAAGGCTCAGAATAGCCATTGAATAGTGATTTTTGAATCATTGAAACAATGAAGAACTAATACAATATAAACTTTTTATACAGTTCTCTGATTTCCTGGATAGAAAATTAAATTATAAAAAGTGATATGTCTGAAAATCAGATGACTCTGTCTTTGTGGGAAATAATATGTGGTTTTGTTAGTCCTCACATCCTTTAAACTTAGCAATTATTTTTTATTATATTAATTTTTGTTTTTTTTTAAGATTTATTTATTCATGCATACAAGCAGGGGTATAGGCCAGAGGCGTGGGGTGGCGAGAGGGCTCACCAGAGACAGAGCGGGGAGCAGAACAGGCAGATCAGTGGAAATACACTGCTGAGGGGAGCAGCGGGGAAGGCTGGAGAGGTCTGCGGCGCCATGTGGGAATCTCCCCGGCAGGGCGTTGAATTCTCCTTGCCGCTGCTGACAGCTCCACAGTGCAGCGCTTAACTGCTGCACCACCAGGGAGGCCCCTAAACTTAGCAAAAATTTTAAAATGTTTTTTCTCTGGAATTTCTATGTAAAATTCCCTTGGAAAAAAATCATTTTGCTTGTTAAAACAAAAGCAACACAAAAAGTGTTTTAACACCAACAGATGTGCAGGAATGGGTGCAATGTCCATGACCTTAGCAAGTCTACAGTTTTTTTGTTTTCTCCTGTCAACTAAAATTTAATAGATATTGTACAATATTGGATTTAAGATTACTTCCCAGACAAATCCTTGTAGCAAAGTATTCTGTGTAACTGTGAAGTGTAGAACCCTATGCTTTAACAGTAAAACCACTTACATTTTGTAAATACTGTGGATCCATACAAGAACACTTGACTGAATATAAGGTCATCACATCTCTGTTAGAAAATGAGCTAAGAAAGTACAAGCTAGTAGGGTCAAGTTTAGTTTCTTACGTAAGTTTAAATTGAAGGGACAGATCTTTTTCCAACACTAGATACCATAATATTAGTAGGTAATCAGACAATGAGTAATATTTAGAAGTATCATTTCATTTAGTCCTCAGAACACTTTTGTGAAGGAATATTATTATTTTCATTTTATAGATGATAGATGTGTTTTGAATCTGGAGACATTGCCCCTGACCACTTCGTTATTTTTTACTCTAAGTCTCTTAAACACAATTTTAAACACAAAAACTGGAGGAGGAAAATCGCTTGGTAATTATTAACTAAAAATCTATTCAAAATTGGGACAGTTCTTCCTCTAAAAAGTATCTTTGACTCTAATGTAGATAAATTACATGCTATATGTGATCATCATTAATATGAGGATTCAATTAATTGAACTGTTATTAAAAGTGTTACACTTTTTATACACATACACAAGCATGACACACAAAAACACTATTATGTGATTGCTCTTCAGAATGATCTACTTAAGACATGGGTCTCAGCCAGGCTGTTATTTCAAACCATCAAGAAACACATTAAGGCCTCCCTGGTGGTGCAGCGGTTGAGCACTGCGCTGTGGAGCTGTTGACAGCGCCCGATGTGAGTTTGACGCCCAGCCGGGGAGAATCCCACATGGCGCGGCAGACCTCTCCTGCCTCGCCCGCTGCTCCCCTCAGCAGTGTATTTCTGATCTGCCTGTTCTGCTTCCCACTCTGTCTCTGGTGAAGTCTCTCGCCGCCCCACACCTCTGGCCTGTACCCCAGCTTGTATGTATAAATAAAAATAAATCTAAAAAAAAAAAAAGAAACACATTAAAAGGATCATTAGACTTGTATTTATGAAGAAATATTTCAAGAAACAATACTGTAGAATCTTATTCTCATGGTAACAAAGGAAGACATGATTCCAAGGAGAATCAATAACTGATAATCTATGATGTGCATATGAGTGATACAGGATGTCTTTCCATGTGACTATTTGTCCTATGAATATCAATAAATAAAAGGCTAAAAAAAGGTCAACCTGAAATATTTGCAAGACCAATTTCTCCTTTAAATGGTGGAATAAGAAACTCAGATTTTCTTGGAGACTCTAGACTTCAGATGAAATTATAGAAAGTTAATAGCTCTGTGATTTAGGATGAGTAACGTGAATTCATGTAAAAACTCTCCCAAGTTATACTTATTCTAAAACAGTTGCATACCAGGGACAAGATGGCCTCTGTAGTCCAAATTCTAATGATAGGATTCTCAGCCAGATATCAGAAATATCTTCTATGATAGCAATATCTAAAGTGAGATTAAAAAAGACCAGCTCATAATTATAGCTACTGAAGTTTTCAGTTGCATCATCAACATACGAAGCATCAAGTAGATAAACAACATATAGCTACAGAGAGCAAGGGGACCACCCATTCCTTCCTTGTGAAGCTCTGTGCTTCATCCTCAGATCACAAAGTTATATAAGTCAAATTGCTTCTCCACTGTGCCCAAGTATCATGGAGTATAAATAGGGAGGAAGAGTGATAAATTAAGAAATCTGAGAAATAATTATGCTCTGGGCCTCCCTGGTGGTGCATCGGTTAACTGCTGGGCTGTGGAGCTGTCAGCAGCAGCAATGCAAGTTCGATGCCCGGCCCAGGGAGAGTCCCACATGGCGCAGCAGACCTCTCCTGCCTCGCCCGCTGCTCCCCTCAGCAGTGTATTGCCGTCTGTCTGCCTGTTCTGCTCTCCACTCTGTCTCTGTTGAGCCCTCTCGCCGCGCCATGCCTCTGGCCTATACCCCAGCTTGTACGCATAAATAAATAAATCTTTAAAAAAAATTATGCTTATTCTCTTTTCAGAGATTATTTAAATGAATAGTTAAGTATGGTTTCAACCAGATGGGACCAAAATTTATTTATTTCTTTTTTCTAACTGATTCCTAGAGATTTAGAAAAAAATATAAGATTAGCTCAGACAAAAAAAAAAAAAAAGAGACCACAATTTCCTTTCTAAATCATTTAATAAATCTCTCTAGTTTTTATATTAAAATTTTTACAAATTCTCATTTTGTATACTTTATCTGAGTTTAATCTCAACCAAGATTAATTCTAAAATTAAGCAAATATATCTGCATTGATTAGTGATATTTTGTAAAGTATTAAAATAATTTTCTATTCATTGCTGTAGTCGAGGAATCTAAAAATAACTAGAAATTAAATTAGCTCGTACATAGATTGCTCCAAGGAGGTAATATTTTTATAATATAGGAAATACTATATTAAACACATTGCTTCAAATGTGCAAATGTCACCAAATCTATCATTTATTCTTTTTTATATTAACATTTATTAAATTTATATTATATACTTCTTGTAGATTGAAAATACAAAAATAAATATAATAATATATATACTCAGAGGGACATGTAGTTGCTAAGTGTGTGTCCCCAAAGATATACAAATAAAAATAATGCAATAAATAAGGACTGTCTTAGAGTCAATTTCAAAATGCTTTGGGAGCAGAGTAGAAAGAGCAGTAAAATTGCTTTCGCTGCTTAGAGGTATTCAAAATGTAGGCAACTTCTGAGCTGTATCATAAATATAAGATTTTAATAGCCGAGTAATGGGGGAAATATTCTCTGAGGCAATAAGAGTAGCCTGTGCACAGGCACAGTGCCATGAAGAAAATGTGTAGAAAGAAATACTAAATAATTTATGCATGACTGTTATTTAGGAGGCAAGATAGTGAGTGATATGAAATACAGTTTCAAGAGAATCTGATGGCAAGACAGATCTAGTAGTCAAATAATATAAAATGAACAACTGAAAATTATTTAATACTATAAAACATATCAGTAACATTCTTCTATTGATCCAGCTGCCTGTATTCTGATCTTTCTCTAAAATAGCTCCATTATGTCACAAATGTGAATTTCCTAAATTATGTATCTATTAATAATAGGAGCATTTTTATCTTATTACTCTTAGATATAAAATATCCCCCAACTCCCTATCATTTTAGAGACTATTTAATGCTCCTTTGAATAATATTTAAGATACTTCACAGACTAACTAGTTTCTCTTGCTGACATCCCACTTTCTCCCACACACTATATTCTGGTCCTATAGAGACTTGTCATTTCTGTCCATGTTTCAACTCAGCCTAATTATCACTTTTTTTTGACTCTTTGTTGGTGCCTATGGAGAGCTAGTCACACTTCTCTGCCTGGTTCCTTGAAAGAAGGTTGTCAGGGCAGGGTCTTATGAGAGTATTCCAGTCCTGAGACAGTCTCTTAATAATCTCAAAGTTCACTTCCAACTATGTCTTCATTTTCTCCAAGCTATTATGTTTTCGTGAACATTACTGATATTAATCAACAAATCTAACTGTAGGTGAATTTTCTTTGCAGATACTAATGAATAAAACTAAGACTCACTTAACCTAATGAACTGCATTTTAATTTTATTTTAGAAATACAATGTCTTTTAGAAGGGTGAGCCTACATTTTTTATTAGATACAAAATTGTATATTAATTATATTAATAGATTAACTAGATAGGTTAACAATTTTGTATAGTATAGTATGTTCATTTGCTAAGACTCTTGCAACAAAGTACCACAGAGGGGGTGATTTAAGGAACAGGATTGTATTTTCTCACAGTTCTGGAGGTTGAAAGTTCATGGTCAAAGTGTCAACAGAGTTGGTTCCTTCTGAAGGCTATGAGGGAAATTTCATTCCATACATTTTGAGGTTTACTAACATTTTTGGTATTACTTGTGCAAGCTAGACCACTGACTCTCATGTCATTTTGGCATAATTAGTTCATATAGGTCAATAGCCATAAAAAGTATATCAATCTTTTTCCTTTGTATTCTGTTGATTTTTATTGTCAATACTTCATTTATTCCTATATTGTACCAATGGGTTCTCATTTTTAACTTTTTGCCTTATTCTTCCCTTCAGTATTCAATTTTCTTTATTTGCAATACTAGTTCTCTTATCAGCTTCTTGGGGAGTAACCTTTCTAGGTAATCATGTAAATTTCTTTTCTCAACTATTGAAGCAGAAGAAAAGGAGAAAAGACTCCTATTCTGATATTATTCTTGTACAGATAATCTGAATCTGCCTCTCTGGTGGATTCTAGTGTTTTGTCTTTATCATAAAATTCTGTGATTTCACTACAATGTGTCTATTCCAAGCGCAGGAGTTTTCTCAGTCTGATAACTCATACTTTTATTCATTCTGATATAATGTCTGCTTCTCTACCATTCATTTTTTTTTCCTTCTGCCTAATCGTCTTTTAAATATATGTTATAGCACCTATTCATAATCTCTTTGCCTCCTTATTTCTCTTTCATATTTGCCATCATTTTATCCATCCATGCTATACTTTGGGGCATTCTCTCGCTTTACCTTTTAATTCAACTGATATGTTACCATGTGAGCTATTAACCATGTTCTTTCTAAACCAGACCTTTTTATTTCTCTCATTTTATCAGCACCAAGTGATGACAATGGCTATGCAGGACACTTAAGAGAATTCTCCTGCAATTGTTTGTGCTATTTTTGCTCCAGCTATTAACTGCAAAACATTGCTACTTACTTATTGAGTTCAATCTAATACTCCTTTAATGTCCTCATAAAAGAAGTTTTAAAAGTTCAAACATCTTTCTGCCTGCTATAGATATTTTTATAGTAATTTTGTAGTAAAATTATATAAAGCCACACTATTTTTGGCATATTTGAGTATATTCTATGCAATTGTTTCACTTGACAATATTCCAGCATACCATTAGTCAGTCATCTTGACTGGAAATCTGGAACAGTGACTCTTTCAGTAAAAGAACACACTGTTCTCAAATAATTTTGCTCAGATTTGAAAAATAATTATTATTATTTAATTTTAAAAGTTATGTTTTCTCTGGAAACATAAACTCAAGCAACATTACCCTAAAAGTGATGTCAAGCTCATAATAATATTGAAAATAAATTAGTTTAATATTATATGTAAGGTTATTTATTCACCCAAAAGTATTCTAATACACTGCTGGAACTTTTTTTTTTTTAAAGATTTATTTATACATACAAGCTGGGGTACAGGCCAGAGGTGTGGGGCGGCGAGAGGGTTCACCAGAGACAGAGTGGGGAGCAGAACAGGCAGATCAGAAATACACTGCTGAGGGGAGCAGCGGGCAAGGCAGGAGAGGTCTGCCGCACCATGTTGTATTCTCCCTGGCTGGGTGTCGAACTTGTGTCACGTGCTGCAGACAGCTCCACAGGCAAGCGCTTAACCGCTGAGCCACCAGGGAGGCCCCACTGCTGGAAATATTTAAGCACTACAATATGATCCAATTTTTACCTAAAATCTAAAATATAAATCCAGAGTCCATTCACATTTTAAGCGTGACTTAGTGGTTTAATGAAGCAATCAAGAATTTATTAGGCTCTCAGGACTCTTCTGGGCTTAAACATTTAAGTTTATTTTTATAGTATAAACCAGACCATGAGGTCAAATACTAATGGTAAAATGATTATTACAGATAATGATATTTTTTATGTAGAATAACAGAAGATATATAATTTGCCCACAGTGATTACATTTCCCCTTTGTCCTAGTTCAAGTCAAATCCTAACACATTATTCCTTTATAGTGAAATATTAGAATATTTTTAATGATTGTAAGTTACATATTCCCTATTTTTTTAAACTACATATATTAGAAATTTTGTTATCCATCTTAAATTTATTTTCCATGTGCTTGTTGCTAAAATATCCTTTTTGTTTTAAATTATTGTGTATATTTTTTAAAATGTAGAAAAGATTTCTTAATTTGCTATTTGAATGCTTGTATTGCTATATATATTCCCTTCAAAAGATTTCTGATATTAGTCTTTCTCCCAAAAAGAAATTTTACTAAGCTAATGTAATTTTTGTTTTATAAATATGTTTCTCCCATTGTTCAGGCTTGCTTCTGTACATTCAATATATGAATTCCTTAGACATTTATTATTTTTTCCTGATAATGATGTCTTTTTTTGCGACAGATTTGAGAGTGGAGCAGGGTCGTTGGGTTCACTCTGGGAAAGGTTTCACCAGAGCTCCCTTTGGTGGCACGCGGCAAGTTTTTCCACAAAGTAAAGACTCAGTTGTAAAGAACAAGTTTATTAGGAAAAGGGACAAAGACGTATAGGACACTTGCACAGATACAAGCAGGCAGAAGGGGCTGCCCCTTTGTGGGGGCAGGTCAGGATTTTATCCTCTTCTTTCTGTTGGGAGGGGTTCATCTTTGAGGAAGGTTCTTGTTTGCTGGCTAACTAGAATTAGAAAAGTGACAGGAGATTCTACAATGGGCTCAATCTCCATTTCTTTGCCCCTGGTCTGCAGTCTAGCTCTTTCCTATGTTTTGTAACCAGGGGCTGGTGCCTAGGGACTGTGCTCATGGTTATGTTAATTCCTTCTCCCCTCACTTCCTTGGCTGGTTTTACCCTTGAGTTAGAAAATGGAGTTATAGTTCCTCCATCATTCACATACACTAAATATACCTTCGATATTTCTGATTCCTAATAATGGAGAGAAGACTTAGTTTGCAACAAAGCACTAACAATTTTTAAAAGTACTGTTTCGAAAGCCAAGACTTAGCTTGAAAAGTTAAAACTTGGCAGGCATGCTTTATAAGTTCGGATCTTCTATCAAATTTTAATAGTTTTAATTGCCTAATTATCTGCTCCAGTGCAATAATAATGCCTTTTAATATTTCATTTTCTACTACAGGATAAGGTATTCCAGTCTGTGCAAAAGAACCTTCTAACCTTTTGTTGAATGTTAAGTTGAAGTTCTTTAGTATAATCTTGCACTTTCGTAAGTCAGCTCCATCTGTCATCTCACTTTCGTCCCTTCCTCCTCCCTTCTTGCCCAAATGTTGCTTGTTTATTCAAGGAACATCTTGTTTTATTTCCTTTATCTTTTTGTCATTGGAAGCTCCGCTTTTTATATCCATTTTTATACTCTTCAATAAATTCCTACATCTATGTGTGTGTTCTTTCATGCAGGCAATAACCTGGCTTCTGAATCTTATATGCCACCCCGTGCCTCTGAAAATTTTGTTCTCTACTCCTGATCTTGCCATTAGCACCTCTCTTAATCTTCCTCATTCTGTGCTGTACTAAATAGTTAGAGGAGAATCAATGTTTCCTTTCAGGCACTGACAGGAAGTACTGCCTTGGGCACACTCAGCAGAACAACAGACCATGAGGTCAACAACAGTAAGAGGATTAAAAGACAATTCTAGGCATGAATTTCTACTTAGGAAATTCTGTGATCCATTTTGTGTCTTCCTTATTGAATGGATCAATCTAAAAAAATACATAATAAATATAAAAAAATATTTATTTGCAACTTCAAGAATTTATTCCTTATACCATGAGTGCACAAGAAGTTCCAGTGTTTCATGCACAGAAATATTGTCATGAATGTTTAAAGTAATGCTGGTTTTCCCAAGATCAGAACTCGGTTCCTATTTCCCATACTGGACATAGTCCATCAATTTATTCAGCTTCATGCTTTATTTAGATACTACCTGCTTATTCTAAAATTTGTGAAACCTCACAAATAAAAATAAAATGTTTACTTTCTGTTTCATTATAAGGCAGAAGATGAACCAGTCAACAGTAATTAGGACTTTAAATATCCGTTAGTGGTGATTGCCTAATCAAAATCAGTTTAGGAAATTGTGTAGAATTGTTTGCTTTTACTGGAGAACAAAAGGTAATAGGTCATGTTCATTTGAGCAAACTGATAAAACCAAGGCAGTCACCTTTGCTGAAAGTCACTTGTCTTGAACATATTTTTCTTCAGAAAAAAATCAGTGCATTGCAATATATAGGGAAAATATTAGAGTGAAAGTTTTCCATGAGTAATACAACTGCTGTTCTTAATGCGTTTAAATAACACCTCACTAATTATTGACTACATTAATATCTTCGCTTAGCTAACAAAAGTTCTCTATGAATTGGGGCAAATACGAACTAGAATGTAAAGACTGTAACTTCACCCCGTTTTTGGTCACAAAATTTTATTTATTTTGATGTTTTATAGGAATAGAAATAGAAATTGCATGTTTCTTCAAATGATACATTTCACAAATAAGCATCTAAAGAAAAATCTTTCACAAGAAAGAAAATTTATATGCTAACAATATGCTAACCCAAGCTTAAATGTTTTTGCACCAAACTTGGATCATTATTTTACAGTCAACTGTAACACCTAAGAATGTACTTTATTTGATTTTGAAAAAGTAATTGATGAGAATTCCTATAACAGGCCGAAGTTGAAAACTACAAGCATAAAAGATACAGGACAGAACACTGATCAAATGATCAAATAAGGATTTGGTTGAGAATTAAAGAAGGACATTTGACAAGAAATTATCTTTTTTTTTTTTTTTTAGATTTATTTTATTATTTATACATACAAGCTGGAGTACAGGCCAGAGGCGTGGGGCGGCGAGAGGGTTCACCAGAGACAGAGCGGGTAGCAAAACAGGCAGATCAGAAATACACTGCTGAGGGGAGCAGCAGGCGAGGCAGGGGAGGTCTGCCACACCATGTGGGATTCTCCCCGGTGGGGCGTCGAACCCGCGTCGCCGCTGCCAACAGCTCCACAGCGCAGCGCCCAACCGCTGCGCCATGGGGGAGGCCCAAGAAATTATCATTATTATGTTTTTAGTAATAGTAAGTTTTCCTGGTAATATACATGAGCCTGAGATCTGACCAAAACGGATGCATGCTATAAAAGAAAATATATTTTAAGAGATTGCTATTTATAAAATATTTTATATTTTCTCGGAAAACATTTCATTAAGTTGGTAATGTTGTGGGAATAGTGTGTCCTGCAAGAACTCCACACCCATGCCCACATCCATGCCCAAGAGATCCCAAGCACCAAGGATTACAACTTCCAGTTTGCCATAATCTGCCGTAACTCTTGACTTCTTGAAGGCGGGATTGCTGGGAAATAAGGGGGAGATTAAGCAACCGTGATTGGTGTAAAACTACACATGGGCCTGCAATGGCCTGTATTTTACCTGCGTTCACCGTGCACCTGAGCTCCCAGGTCAGGCAGCGTTACTGATAGAATATATTGGATAATTAATCTGTCTCTGTCTGTGTCTCTCTGTCTTTCTCCTTCCTCTCTTTTTCCCTTGCAAATAAATCTTCTACTAACCTTTCTATGTATTTCTGCCCTTGGGTCCTGTTCTGAGGTTTTTAAATCTTATATACTTTTACTTTATCTTTTATTCTCTTGCACCATTGTTCTCCCTTCAGGTATAGTCTACATAGTTCTCCTATCTTGAGGTTTTTTTTGTTTGTTTGTATTTTACTTGCAGGTGAGGAATCACACCCAGGCCATCCCATTTCCCTCTTGGGTTATCCTGTAACAGCTACATCCATATAAGCGAAACATTTATACATCATTCATTTGCAATCCATTGCTACAAAAAATCTGATTTAAAATATGTACTTACATAACACATTTATCGGTGTCTTTAAAAATCGCCTTATATTTCAGGTAGCTTAAGTTCAACTCCTTTTAATCAACGAAAACAAATCTTTTTTTTTTTTTTTAATATGCTTGGGTAAATAAGTGATGAGTTTGAGAATTATGTACACATAGCGGTGTTAAAGATCAAATTTATGAGAAAGGACATAGATCTCTTAAAGAAGTTTTTAGCCTTACCAAAGATGTGCCACATGCTTTTTGCAGGTATGTTATTTTATTGCCTTTGTTTCTATTTATTTGTATTCTTATAAGTGTTGCAATAGTTAACTTTATACCTAACCCATACAGTGAGCTGTAGGGTGGAGTGGTCGCTAAGCAACCTAACCAGGAGAACATTAAGTACCAGATTTTCCTCATTTAATCTGTTTGAGAGCTAGGGAAGTGAGAAATTTTTATAGGCAGAACTTTTCAAGTTGATTTGGCTAAACTGAGCTTTCTGCAGTTTGTATATCTGAAATCTTGTCAGGACGGCAAAGGCCGAAACAACAGAAAACAGCTTTAAGAAAATACTATTACTACTGCTAGGAAGATTTTTCCTGAAGGGGTACATTTTTTTTTTTCTTAACTAAAAAAACCTGTATTTTAAAACACTGTAGAAATTCATATTTGGTGCATTTCTAATCCTCAATTATTTGCAATTCTGAAAACAATTATTTTTGAGGTAATTTCTTACTCCATAAAATTAACATAAACCCATATCAGATATAACAAAAGAGAATATTTCCACTCTTCTTTGTAAATTTAAACACAGAAAATTTCTACTCCTAAAAGATTCCTGAAGTTAATAATGCAAGTTAAAGAGTGAAGAGGGATGGGGATAGGATAAATCTTTCATTTTAAGTAACTATGAAGGGCCTCCCTGGTGGCACAGCGGTTAAGCACGCACTGTGGAGCTGTCACAGCAGAGATTCCCACATGGTGGAGCAGACCTCTCCTGCCTCACCCACTGCTCCCCTCAGCAGTGTATTTCCGTCGATTTGCCTGTTCTGCTCCCCACTCTGTCTCTGGTGAACCTCTCACCACCCCACGCCTCTGACCTGTACCCCAGCTTGTATACATAAATCTTTAAAAAAAATAAATAACTATGAAATATTCTTTCTTTTCCCTTGCTATTATGACTTTCAAAAATAATTATTTTGTTTGAATGTTTGATTTCATTACTATGATTCCATCCTCTTAATTTATAATTTCATTTTTAAGCTTTATATTAGTAGTGTCAAATGATATATTCTTTCTTAAATTAACATTTTCCTAAAGTAATAATTTTTGGAAATCATTTATAGTTTTACGCAATCTGTAATTTACTCTTTATTACTTAATTATGTGACTATAATCAATATAATTATTTGGATCATGATAATAAACAAAATGGATCTATCCCTTTTTATCTAATGAAAATTTAAGGTGTTTTCAATTTGGGAGTATTAAAACAATTCCACTGTGAATCTGGAGTATGTCTTAATATCTGTGTTTTTAGTATTTTTCACAGCTTATTCCAAAGAGTGAAAGAATAGGTCATAAGGATGAGAAAGATTTAACTTTACTCGATAATGATAAATTGCTTTCCAGAGTGACTCTACAAATACATACTCTTACCTTAATAATACTATAACCTAGCTAACAAATTTCCTTCCTTCCTTCCTTCCTTCCTTCCTTCCTTCCTTCCTTCCTTCCTTCCTTCCTTCCTTCCTTCCTTCTTTCCTTCCTTCCTTCCTTCCTTCCTTTCTTCCTTCCACCCTCCCTCTTTCCCTCCCTCCTTCCCTCCTTCCCTTCCTTCTTTCCTTCTTTCTTATCAAGTTTTACCCTTCTGGTAAATCTAGTTTCAAAATCCTTCTCAATTGATCATGATATTAACTGTCATATATGGCTGTTACTATGCTTTCTCTCTTTCTTTCTTGCATAGAAGACCTAGGGTGTAGACCAGAGGTGTGGTGGTGGAGGGAATTTCACCAGAGACACAGTGGGGAGCAGAACAAGTGGATTTACTGAAGTACACTGCTAAGGGGAGCAGCAGGTGAGACATGTACTGTATGTGGATTAGCCATATGTCAAGGATTGAACTCAGGAAGTAGAGGTGATAGCATTGAGACTTAATCCCTAGGCCACCAGGGCGGCCCTTAACAAAATTTATTACCATTAATGGTTTGTTTTTTATTTTCCCATTTTTCCAACATGGCAAGTCAATTTTTTCTCACTGTGGTTTTGATTGGCAACTTCACAGTTGATAATGAGAATGAGTATTTTTTGATATGGTCTTGTTTGTGACATGCCCCATGGAGATAGTATGGACATTTAAATAGTTTTCATTGCTTTCTGAGTATACTTCTGATAGCACTTCTCCCTGCTTTAGGTTTATACAGCCCTTTCATATAAAACTAGTAGTGATGACTTTGGCTATAGGTAGAAATTGTGTGTGTCACATGTGTGCCAAAAATGAAGAACCCAATGTAATTTTCATGATTACCCTTTGTTCTGAGGCCAGTAATATTCCAGATTGCTTTGTTCCAAGACACTGTATCCCTAAATAAAGTCAAAATATTAGGGTCAAAATCCACCTACATTAACATGTAGTATGAGAAATTATTGTGTGTTGTTTTAATCCACTAATGATTCTGAGGAATTTTAAAAATATATTTCGGGGACTTGTCTTAGTTGGATTTGAGTGTTCAAAACTTTTCCCTTGTTGTGATTTGTTTTTCATTCTTTTTGTGATGTTTATTGATTAAAAAAAAAGAAACCCCTAAATAAAATTATTTGAATTTATCAAGTTTTACCCTTCTGGTAAATCTAGTTTCAAAATCCTTCTCAATTGATCATGATATTAACTGTCATATATGGCTGTTACTATGCTGAGTTTTGTTCCTTCTATCCCATTTTTTAGAGTCTTAATAATAAATGGATACTGAGTCTTGTTGAAGGCTTTCTATGTATCTGTTGATATGATCATAGGATTCATTTATTTCTTTTTATTGATATGGTGAATGGTTTTCATTGATTTGTACATGTCAAACCATTTGTAATAAATCCCATTTGGGCAGAATGTATAATCCTTTTAATTAGTTGATTAATTCAGTTTGCTAAGATTTTGATGAGAGTTTTTACATCTATGTTCATAAGGGATATTGCTCTGTAGTTGTTTTGTTTTGGTTTGGTTTTTGTGGTACCCCTCTTACTTTTGGTATGAGTTGTATTGGTCTCATAGGTATCGTTGAAATAATTTTCTCTTTTCAATTTTTTGGAAGTGTTTTAGAAGGATAGATATTAGTTCATTTACAAATATGTGCTAGAACTGACTAACAAAACTCTGTTTCTGACCTTTTTGCTTTTTGGGAGAATTTTGATTACTCTTTCAATTTCCTGCCTTATAATTGGGCTAAGCAGGTTTACAATTTCTTCCTGATTCAGTTTTAGAATTTGCATGTCTCTAAAAATTCCTCCTGCATTGTCTAATTATTGGTTATCCAATAACATATTGTCATAAAGATAGTCATAGTAGTCCCTTATTATCTTCTGTATTTCTGATCAGTGTATTACAACTTTATATCTTTTACTAACTTACCCATAGTAGGAGATCAAAGATGATCACCTAAATTTAAGTAAACAAGTGACATAGTCACTTTTTTTAAATTTTAGTGAAAATTTGCCTGTAATATTTGGTGGGTTTTGTGAACTCATGAAGAAATTTTCATATATATGCATAATAAATATAATATATTCATTGTAATATTTGTATTCCCCATGACAAAACTAAACCTGGCATATAGCATGTTCTTAGTGGCTCTTATTTAAATTAATAAGTGATTTAATAAATTTATCATTCAGTCAATATTTCAATAGCAGATAACAAAACAGCAAATTTTCTTTGCTTTAGTGGCATTAATTTTAAAGTGTATCCATGTGCTTTTTGGACCCAATAATTTGTAAAATATTCCTACCAAAGCACCCTCATTTATAAAATATCTCCCATAATAACCAAGGCAGTATACAGATACTTAGGACGAGTCATTAAGCTGGTAGCCAAGGAATACAGGTCATTGAAATAGAAGAAGGTCAAAGTCATAAAATAATTAAAATAGTAAGCTTGATGACTTGTGATATCTAATAGAATCCTTTGGTGAAGGACATAAAAGCCACTCAGCAAAATAAAGGTGATGTTTGGATAATAACAGAAGCAAAGTTGGAAAGAATCAGTCCTGCACAGAAGGACATAAACTTTCAATACACAATGACCTTGAGTAAAACAACACAAAGAGAAAATATCAAAAATATTTAGAAGAGTCAAATAGAAGGGAAACTAAACCCATCCAGAGAAGAGAAAATTCAGAAATTATAAAATTCTGTTATTAAGTTTCCCCAATTTCTCATGAAATGGCGTAAGAAATTCCTATCAGAAATCCAGTATGTAGTCACTTGTCCTTAAAGTTAATTATAGCGAACACAATTTTCACTTAATCATTCATTTAGTCATTCAATGAAGTGAAATTGTTTGGTACAGTTTTTATGTGTTTGCCAGTAGCAATATGGCAGCTTCTTTACCTTTCAATGCCTCAATTTTTCACCCTTATAATTAGGGTTAATAATCTAATGTATTCACTGAGTTTCCTTAAGGTTTAAATGAGCTGTGCCGTCTCAAGTGCTTAGGACAACTCCAGGTATATAGTAAATACCCCCCCCCCAAAAGCCAGTCAACACTAATGATACGTCTGTGCAAATAAACTGATAAGTTAAGCTATAATAAAGGTCATGAATAATTTACCATATGAATCTCTTTTTTAATCATTCAAAGCTAAATGAAAGTTAAAATTTGAAAACCAATGGCTGGTAATTTTGAACAAAAGGGCAAGATAAATCAAAAACATTTCAAAATGTTCTTCAATCTCATCTACTAAGTTGTTTTTGACCTATCCACATTGGTATGTACCAGTGACTAAAGAGACCCTTTTACCCTTATGAAGAGATACCCACTAAAGGTCTCTCTATCTTTGTTCAAAGTATTTTCACTCCCGGTTAAATCATTATCAAACTTTTTATATTTAATTTTTAAACTGTGGAGAATAAGGAGAGTTATCTGAAGAAAAGTGGAAATAAAGATTCCAAGAGAGTAAGTAAATTCTTCACAACTGAGGATACTAAATATGGGCTACTATGTTCAGCAGTTATTATACACACCCCACAACACTGGCACTGAAAAAGGGGAACAAAGATCATGGACTTTATGACTAGGCATTTGAGCTTCCCTCCTTAATGCTTTTTTTGTCTGTTTGTTTTTCTTTTATTGAGCTATAAGGTGCCTGGAAAAAGGAAAAAGAGAACTGGAATAACTTGAGTTTTCCTTTAGCAAGTGTAGATTCTTGTTACAATAGCATTAGAATCAAGTGGTCCCATCCCAGAAAAAATAATTGGAAAATATGAAAAGGAATGTTAGTAAATGTTATGGGGGATTTGTATAATTATTGTCAAGGTTAATGATAGATTAAGTTGTAGTAATAGAATCTTCAGCACTGAAGATTTCAGTGTAGTGAACATTAAAATGTATCTGCAAGAACCATTGTCAGACTATTATATCAGACTATTATATAGGATATATGTTCCCAAAAGTCTGCTAAGAGAGTTAGAATGCCAGAGTCATCCTCTTTGTATTGGAAATCACCCTCTTCTTAAAAGTGAGGAAATTCATCAAATGTAGGTACAACTTCTTAAGTAGGTACAACAAGTGTTTGATAGTCCCTAAGAAAATGTAAACAACGGGTTTCAATTATTTTGTCTGATATTTGTTCTAGCTGAACTTTTTGTTTTTTTTTTTTTTAGTCCCTTGTGCTCTTTCCGCCCTTGTTTTGATACCTCTCCCTCCCCCTCCCCTGCAGAATGTCTCTGATTTTATTTTTAAAGACTTATTTATTTATACTACAAGCTGGGGTACAGGCCAGGGGTGTAGGGCAGCGAGAGGGTTCACCAGAGACAGAGTGGGGAGCAGAACAGGCAGATCAGAAATACACTGCTGAGGGGAGCAGCGGGCGAGGCAGGAGAGGTCTGCCGCACCATGTGGGATTCTCCCCGGCTGGGCATCGAACTCTCATCGCGTGCTGCCGACAGGTGCAGCGCTTAACCGCTATGTCACCAGGGAGGCCCTGAGCTTTTTGATTGTAACCTGAATCAAGGTCATGCTGTCACAAGTCAGAACTTGTGTGAAAAAATAAAATGAAGAAAAGTTATAATCTTTCCTGAGTAAATGTTTCCACAGGCAGGAACTTCTCCAGTTCTTTCTCATGAATATGTAATAATTTAGACAACTGTAGCATTCTAGTCAACAAACTAGAACTAGTTATCTATCTTTAGATGGCCAGAGTTGAGGCTTATGGAAACCCTACCTGTAGATGAATAATTGACAAGACTTAAGAATTGAAGGAACTAGTGTTTGGAAAAAGAAACCTCTTATAAAACAAGAGGTAATTAAGTTTTAATAGAATCGGCAGAGGCTATTGCCTTCAGCTGTTTGGGCAAAGGGCCTAAATCCCATAGAATCTAAGAATGTCAAAAACTGACCTAAAGAGAGTGGAGTGAAAAAAAAAAAAAAAAAGAGGCAAATGTAATATCCATAGTTTAAAACTAAAGGGATAAGGGAACTGAAGCATTAAGAAGATATATCAATAGGGAAAATATAGACCAGGAAAATTCTTGTTCTTGCCCAAACTATCATATATAGATTTAATAGCTTAAAATGAGCCCATGTTCCTTTAGATTAAACAGTGATCTTGGAAACAATAAAACTAGAGTGAAACCAACTTTTCACCTATAAAATAATGTGTGGTTATCAGGTAGTAAAAGCAGTCATTTTTTATAAAAATTATGAAATAACTCAGAAGATTCATAAGAAAGTCCTAATTTTGAACATTGATAACATAAGTGAAGAGACAACCTTCTGAAATTACTATGTTGAAAACTTACCATTTGGATGTAGAACTTCTCAGATACATATTTATAAAATGAATAGTCTGATTTTTGTGAGTCTTCATTCATGTTTGCATAATTTAAATGGGGCTTTTAAGAGCATTCTCAAATTAGATATTACTAAAATTAAAAGCAGTGTAATACTAGAGAAAATGCAGAGTAATTCAGTAAAGAGGGTGTAATAGATAAAGAAATATTTCAATATATCCAATCTTCAGTTTGTCTTTCCAGACAATACCCCTGCACAGGGAGACAGCGGTGCTATAGAGTGGTGCTATGGGGGGCAGGTCACTGCCTGAGGGTTTTCAACATGTGCTCAATTGCAAAACCACTCAGGTCCGGGAAAGAACAGCACTGGGGTTTATTCAACAAACACGGGAAAGAAAGAGTTTCTAAGACCACAATTGGTCAGCTATCTCACCCGAGAGTCTTCCAAACAAAAGGCTGCTCATACAAGATGGCACTCTCCATCAATGAGGGCCTGGGGCTTGAGGCAAACATGCAAAGCTGTTGCCGCAGGGTGGTTCTGCTGGGATCCCTCCATGTAGGCCCAGAAATCCACAGACCTCTCTACTGACTATGGCTCGAAAGAGTGGCAATGCTGGAGTTGGCCCACAGGGACCCCATGCTCCTACTGAACCAGGAGCCATGGGGGGTGATGTTACCTTCTCTGCTGGAGCTTGCTCCAACATAGAGCACTGTTCCACTCCAGCCCCAGTGAGTTCTCAAACCGAGTTCCAGCAGGCTGGCCATTGAGCCTGGCCTGCTGAGATGGGTCTTTGTGCAGTGGTCCTGCACCCTCTCACTGCAGGCTCTCCTGCATGTTGCCCGGAGACAGCGCTCTGGACAGTGTGGAGGAAACTCCTGCTGCTGCCTGGTTGCCACACTCAAACCCGGCTTGCCCCAGGGAGGGGTTATATGCAGACAGCATGCTCTGGAGTGAGCAGGAACTCCCACTGCAGCTGCTGCTTTTAGAGGAGAGAGAACCTGCTGGAGCAGGAGGGCAGAAAACACCGCTGCTGCTGCTGCCAGCTGTACTCACTGGGGTTGGTTGGGGAAGCACCATCAACAAAGCTTCCACATCTCTCTGCTTAGTCAGCAAGAAAGAGCCAGTCTTGCCCCCTAGCTTGTGCTGCTGGAATCTGGTTTTACTAGTGATACAGAAATCTGCAGTAAATCTAGTTTTAGTGACTACACACACACACACATCAACAGTGTTTACTTTTGGAAAGCAAACCATATAATCTAGGAGGAAAAAGAAGAGAGAGTTCAAAGAAAAGTATGCTTTATCAATGGCTTGTGAAAAGAAGATTAACCAAACTGTATAAATAAATAAAAGTTAGATCATCTCCTAATTGTAATAGGATAGTCATCATGAGATTGAAACAGTACACAGTATAGAAATGCCTCCTAGGTTGACTGATAAAGGGAAACATAAAAGTCTCTTTCTCTCTCTCTCTCTCTCTCTCTCTCTCTCTCTCTCTCTCTCTCTCTCTCTTTAACCTAGCATAGAAATTCCTTGCTCACAAAGTAGATGAGGGAAGAAAAAAAGAAAGAAAAACTCAGCTCTGCATGCTAGTTACATGGGGAAGAGTGGGTTACCTGTCATCCAGGATCACAAGTTTTACTCTATTACTGCTTGATATATTCAAGCATACAAATAAGTTTAAAAATGATGGTAGATGACCTCCTGTGGGATTCTGTGCACAGAAAATGGTGGATGAATCAGCCTGAATTAAATTGTATTTCTCTCTCCCACAGATAAATATTGCATACTAAATCAGTTTCAGTGTACTCACGTTGCCTTAATATATGCAGTGCCAAGTTATTTCAAACTGAGTACAATTTGACTCTATGTGCATAGTTTGTCTAAGGTAAAAATCGTAAGTAGTTAAAGTATACTGAAATTCTTTTCCCTCTCCCATAATTTTTCAGGAAATAGTGAGAAAACTCTATCACCCGGAATATAGGCTTAACTGATATTAGAAATATCAGTTATCATAGTGGCAAGAAAAATCCGTATCCTTGACATTCTAAGAAAACTTACCAGATGATTCCATTCATAGTCTTGTCTAAACTAAGATTTCTTTACTATTACTATTACTATTTTAATAATTTATAATGATTAAATTTATGTCACATATTCCAACAAGTTCAGAAAATATTTTTCACTAGGTTACTATTTTCTTGAATATATTGCCATTTACACATCTCAAATCAGAGAAACATATTTTTTGGTGCAGAACCATTTTCCCTATTTATTATATTTCATATTGAAAAATCTGCGTGCGTGTAACATAATATGCATATTTGTAAGCAAGTACAGATCGCTGGATATAAAATTCCTGAGCAGTTATGATAAAAGTAGAATACTACTCACTCTCCAACAGAGATTTCAGCCCACATCTAAAGAAAATGTGAGGTACAGGGAAGAAAGAAATTGCTGGTAGTTGATAAAGAAAATTGCATTGTAATGTAATCCACTCATGTTAGTCAGAAGATTGGTGAGACTTCTTTAGCAGAGATCCATAGTTAACTGTGGTTTAAAGAAAATAAAAATATATTGTTTAATATAGATCCAGGTTGATATGGAGATTGACATAAATGTGCCTCTGTTTGAGGTGGAAACACCTCTGATTGAGGTGATTTCTACTTTGTCCTGTAACTTTCTTCATTGGATGACCTGACCTCATGGAAGATGACTTAATACCGGGTGTGTAGTCTACACACTGGAGAAAGAGAAAGGTCATGTATGAGTAGGCCAAATTTTTCTTTAAGAATAAAAACCTAAAGATTAAAGTGTGTGTGTGTGTGTGTGTGTGTGTGTGTGTGTGTGTGTGTGTGTGTATCCATAGTTAACACTGACCAGAACTTAGTTACATGCCCCATTTATGTTGTAGGATGCTGGAAAATACAGCCTTCATTCCACACACAAGTTTGTGCCTGACAAAAATTGAGTGTTCTATGTCTTTAACTCTGTTGGATACTAAGATTCATCACAATCAATTTCATTAATCTAAAATAAAACAAGAAGCCCCTCTGTCATAATTCCCCATTGTCCTTTGTCTACTAAGACATACTTTATAAGACGTGGTGTGATATAATAGTTTCAGAAAATCAATTCTGAACACATGTGGTTTTGATTTAATTCTGGGTCTGCTACTTTTTTTGCTAGGTAACTTCTTTATAACTCAGTATTCTCATCTGTGAAAAATGGGAATGAATTATATTGTGTTATTATAAGTATTAAATATGTTAGTGTAAGTATATACTTAGAAAAATACTGGAAACAAAAAATAATCCAATACATTTAGCACGTAAAATTTTGCATCTGCTTTTCCCTAAAATGCTTTTTTTTAATAAAGACCTATCAGTCTTTCATCTCTTTTTAATGACTGTTTGTAGATTTCTATTGTATTATTTCAAGATCAACATTGTTTAGTAATACCAAATATAAAACTAAGTCAAGACTCTGGAATGGTGAATCTTTTTTGTTAACTTGGGGTGTCACTGACATTTTCTAACCAAAAATAATTCAAGAAATGTATATCTTTCCCTACAAATAAATGTTTCGGCAAATGACTAAATTGTTTTTATCAAATGATTTCTTATATTTTAATGCTTAAAAAATAATGTGCATTTTATCAAATTCTGTGTATACATGTGTCTAAAAAGCAAAGACTGTTTAGACAACCTGAAACGAATAGCTCTTTAATCTTCCATCCCAAGCATACGATAATAAAGATTTGTGTCTACCAAAGCACAACACAGCTTGAGGAATACAGCACAGAATGTTGAAGGCATCCTGATGAAAGCCAGTCAGATAAAATTTAAGAAATTATGTGGAGTATAAATTATAAACAAGCATTAAACACACGAAAACCCTGGCTTGTAGCTGATGTCCTGCATAAGTACAGGGATAGGCAGTCGTAATAGAGCATGCAGTTCGTGCCTGAGCATGAGAATGTACTAACATCAAATGAGGTTTTATATTTCAAGACAGAAGAAACAGAGGAAAATAACACATGTTGGAAGAGCAAAGAGAAGAAAAGGGAAAGAAAGAATACAATAGTGAAGTTTAAGATCTATATAAGAATTTTGATTTGAAAGGGCAGACATAGCAATAGAGATAGAATTTAAGAGGCAGAGAGAGGGAAGGAGAAGATTTGGGGAGGAGATGTCAACAAGAAAAAGAAAATTAGAAAATCTCAGTCAAAATTCAGACCTGAAAAAAGAGGCTAAAATATAAAGCAGATCCCACATGTAAATAACCAAATTTCCCTGACTCACGCCTATAGCCAATACTGTCCTTATAGTGCATGGGTCTTCTTTAAGTTCTCTGTCATCTATTTCTCACAGTGTGAGACAAATGCCATCCATCCCTTACACTTCATTCTTGATTTACAATGCTTCTTGAGAAATATGATAGCATCTTAGACATATGTTTGTCCATTAACAGGTAGATCTAAATTAAAGCTAGGGGTAGAGTTGATTCAAGAGACTGACATTTATATTCTAGAACTTCATGGTCATATATGATCTAGATCTATGTGGTCCATAATGCAAGAATCCAGTCACATCTGTCTATTGAGTAATATACACAATGAGTAATTATAAAAAGTGATATTAATATAAAACATAAAGTGGATTTTATAACGTATTGCTAAAATGTGTAAAACATTTCTTTAAATTTCTATGATTGTTAGAATAACATATTTTGTTAATACTGAGTTTAAATGTATTATTAAAATTCAATCTATTTCTTTTTTTTTTTTTTAATGTGGCTAATGGGTGTCCCCAATGGTTAAGCACTGTGCTGTGGAGCTGTTGGCAGCAGCCATGCAAGTTTGACGCTCGGTGGGGGAGAGCCCCACATGGCATGGTAGACTTCTCCTGCCTCACCCGCTGCTCCCTTCAGCAGCGTGTTTCCATTGATCTTCCTGTTCTGCTCCCCAATCTGTCTCTGCTGAACCCTCTGGCCGCCTCATACCTCTGGCCTGTACCCTAGCTTGTATGCATAAATAAATAAATCTTTAAAAAATTGAAAATGTGGCTAAGAGAAATATTAAATTACACATGGGGTTAAAGTATATTTTTATTGGATTTCAGTCATCTAGCACTTTACCCATCACAAGATAAAACCATTTACCACCTATAAATTCAGAAAGACAACTGTCTCTGAACACAGTCTTGAATGCCTTTTGTGCATATTCTAATATGTGGCCCCATGTGCAAGGATACATGGTGTCCAAGCCACACATGACACCTGGCCCTGCCCTTTATCTAAAGACAGAAAATGTCTGGTCAAATTTTGTTAAGCCAATTAAAACAATCACCACTGCTCACACTCCTCTAAACACATCTTATGTATGCTCTATTTTCTGTCTGATAAATAACAGGCAAAAGGAAAATTATAATTCACTTTGTAGACTATGAGAGATAGGATAAAGATACTCCTAAATATTCACTGGACAATTTAGGTAGCCCACTTGTATATTGGAAGAAGGTATAAAAACTAATCCATCTTATTCTACATTAAGTATCTGAGAATTCAGTCCTTGATGGCTATGTCAGTCAACAGCAGGAAAGTTGTAGAGTAGGTCAAGTATTCATTTTATTTATTTATTTTTATAAAATATTTTTATTATTATTCATATTTTTTATATTATTGTGTATTCCCCATAGGTTACCCACCACCAATTTACCCGTGAACTGTCACCATAGTCCCTTGTGGTCTTTCCTCCCCGTTTTGGGCCCTTACCCCCCCCTCCCTTGCAGAATGTCTCTTTCTTATTCAATTCCCCTATAGTCCTATTATAAGTGAAACCATTCGATATTTTTCTCTTTCTTTCTGGCTTATTTTGCTGAGCATGATCCCTTCTAGCTCCATCCATGTTGCTGTGAATTGCATGTGTTTATCTAAGTTTGTCTTTTCATATTTAACATCTTTAAAATTAAAGTGCTTCTTATGATTGATAGCATCCTATATTTTTTTGTCACACAGACAGCATTGACAACAAACTCATCACTGGCAGGCTGTGTGCAAGTATTGTTGTTATTGGCAGCATATACAACTAAAGTGTTGTAATTTTAACCTCAAATTATTTAAGAACATCTGGGAAAGGAATATGAGTTCTGTTTATATCGTGGAAACCTTCCATAGACACATTCTAATAAGATAAATAAAGCACCAGCAACAAGTCTTGTAGCATTGGCGTTGGTATCATGGAAGGAAATTCTGGAGATAGCAGCACAATCTAAAACAGTTATCTATCATCAGCCATCTTAATGGAGACAATATAGTTTATGGAAATAAAACAGGAACATGAATAAAACTGAAGTGAAAAATACAAACTCTTCAAATAAGTTTAGAAGGAGTCATATGAATGATGA
Organism: Scalopus aquaticus; assembly: GCA_004024925.1. Lineage (NCBI taxonomy): Eukaryota > Metazoa > Chordata > Mammalia > Eulipotyphla > Talpidae > Scalopus > Scalopus aquaticus. The sequence continues at coordinate 223,492 of PVIJ01000852.1, forward strand.
GTTTAAAGAATAACTTTAAAAATGTCATCAATTTATTTTACTTTTTTTCCCCCATTCACTTATTCACAAAGGTAATAAATCATAAAAATCTAGATATTATTCTGACTGACCTATTTAAAAACTTTAAAATTCTAAAGTATTACAATTAATTAAATTTAGCAATTTAGCATTAAAAAATAACGATGCTTTTTATTGGTACCATCATAAAGTTAACAAAGCAAAATGCCAAAACTATAAGATTGAAGAACAGCCCGTTCTCAATGATAAAGTATTTAGATTTTTTTGAATTCACCAACTTTAAATTTTATGTTTTTAGATCATTTTGTAATTCCTAAAAAATATATCAAAATATCAAATATGGTGCATATATCATTGTATTAGACAGTATGTATTGATTCCTCAATGTAAGAAAGGAAATTAATAATTTGTTCAATTTTTCTCATTTATTTCCTATCAACCTCCCATTTTTTTCATGTATCTGTTCTTCACCTAAGAACATAAACATTAAAATTAATCTATTAATTATTGCTGGATATATTGAAACTCTATAAGTCAGTTCTCCTATTGTCTCCTCTCAAAGGTTGCTATTGCACCTTTCTATTATCCAAGATTACAACATTTACATTTTCAAACTACAATTCAATCTACCAGGTTTTTTTATATGATGATTGAACAAACTATAAACCATATATGAGGGCCTCCCTGGTGGCAGAAGGGCTTAAGTCTCAGTACTCTGAGGCTATCACCAGCCATTGCAGCATGAGTTCGAGTCCCAGTCAGGGAGCTAACTCACATAGGGTAGTAGACCTCTCCTGTCTCGCCCACTGCTCCTCTCAGCAGTATATTTCAGTAGCTCAGCCTGTTCTGCTCCCTACTCTATCTCTGGTGTATCCTCTCATCCCCACATCTCTGGCCTATACCCCAGCTCTTGTATGTGTAAATAAATAAAATAAATCTTTAAAAAATAAATAAAATAAAAACATATAAGAGATCATAATATCATTCTTAATAACTAATTTATTCTTCATTATTGAATCCATAAGGAAAAAAAAAAAACAATCAGTCTGTGTCCCTAGATTACTCAAAATCATACCACACTTTTTTTTTTTCCTGACACAGATGCATTAAGGCTTTTTCAAATAACTTTTACTTTTTTTTAGCATTTTAGATTACTTTTCTGCCCTATTTATAGAAAAAAAACCCCTAATGTTCTCATCATTAAATTTTGAACTGCCATGCAATATGCTTTTGGATAGTTTCATAGAGTCCTCTATTTCCTTGCTATCTCTCTAAAGTTCAATATCTTAAAAAAATCTATTCCTGCTATTAGTACACTAATTTCTTCCTACTTTGGATTTTTAATTTTTTTTAAGTTTGTGTACATCTTCAAGTACTTTATCCTATAAGGAGAGTCAGTGAAAGATTTTGAGTTTTATGTCTAAATATATCTATTGCTTTGTACTTACACTTAATTTGGTTAGTGCTATAAAAAGGTGTAATTGTCTTATTTAACACCTTTTTCCTGTTTCAGGCTCTTTGCTGTCTTCTCATTATAAGATCTAAGGGAATAAAATCTGGTACTCAATTGTCAGCTCCCTGACAGCTGCAGGTAGTCAAGAAACATAGTTGCATCTGGCACACCTATATGAAGTCCCCTTGCAGAGGGACATGGTTAAAAAATAAATAAATAAAAAACAAACAAACAACAACAAAAAAAACATTTGTTCCCTGAAGTCATACACATAAAAAGACTCAGCTGATGTGTTCTCCTCTGCCACCCTGCTCTCTACACATAACTGGGAAACTGGTCAAGAATTATCCATTGTTTATCTGAAACTGACCTAGATACTGAATTTGTTGTTTGCTAAATCTGCAAACTCTAAGACCATCCTAAGGTTAAACTCTAACGCACGTACCCGTTCAGGGGGGAAGTTCTGGCGGTAAAAAGTGTAGCACAGTGTTCACAATTCTGATTGACTTGAACAGACAATCATTTTAGGAAGAATAAAATTAGATGGCATTGGCTAAGTAATTGGGAATGCCGATTTCTGTAGTGGGTCAGCCCAATAAGATTAAAAAAAATTGTCAAGAAGAAAGGAATTTAAGCATCTACTACTTACTGTCTAAATCTTTAGTTTGCCAGTGAGAAGTAAAGGTTCAGGAGAAGATATGGGAGTTCTCCTCAAGTAGAAGGATTAGAAACCTATTTTAAAAAAGAAAAAAAAAATCTCGTATCCTACATAGTTTTTTGATATTCTTCAGTATAAAGGGAATTTGTTTTAATGTGGCTTCATTATTATTTGATAAAATAAGAAACATTGATAATGGTAGGTTTTGGTGATATTGGACATAATGAATAAGAAAATATCTGTTAGTCAAGGAAATAAAAAAGAACATTAACCCACAATGTATTTCTTAGGCATGGTAAAGGACTGAGGCACCTTCCTTTGTTTCTGGTTCATGATAAGCCAGTCCATTTTTTTTTTTTTAATATATTTTGGGATCCTTCCCCAGGTAATGGAATCCTCTTTTTTTTCCCTAACATTTATTTATTTGGCATACAAGCTAGGGTATAGACCAGAGATATGGGGTGGTAAGAAGATTCACTAGAGACAGAGTGGGAAGCAGAACAGGCAGATTGAGTGAAGTACACTGCTGAGGGGAGCAGCAGGCGAAGCAGGAGAGGTCTGCTGCGCCATGTGGGACTCTCCCTGGCCGGGTATCAAACTCGTGCTGCAGTGGCTCTGGATAGCTTCATAGAGCTGCACTTAACCCATTATGCACATGCCACCAGGGAGGCCCAGTAATGAATCCTCTTAAATTAGTATTTCATGTCACCCAGGTTTAGAGGTGTGTGTGTGTGTGTGTGTGTGCATGTGCATGCACACACATATACACATGCATGTATACACATGCACATACATGTTTCCGGTGGAGTGAACATCAATTCTATGCAAAATCACACACTGTATATGTGTATATACACTGTATCTACTCAAGCTACAATAAACTTGTGTTAGGGTTTTTCAAGAAAGACAATTTCATATAAAAGTATATTACCTTTAGTTACAAAATTTCTTCCTCTTCTAAACAACATTTAAAAAGTAGGGCATATGAAATATCTTCAGAAGAATGACTCTGTTTTTCAGCGGAAGAAAATCTTCTGGGTTACCACCCTTGCTGCAAAATATCACAGAGCCTGTGAAATAAGAAAGTCAATATGTATTAGAACAAAGGGAAGAAACAAGGGGATAGAGAGTGAACAGGAGACCAGCGATGAGGAAAACAGCAGGAGTTGCTTGTTGAGCCCAGTGACCTTTTTCTATTCTTAATACATTGAAGATTGTGTAGATCACAAAAAAAAAAAACCTCTAATTCTTTAGTTTTCTGTGTGCAGATAAGGATTTTCTCTGCTCTATTTTCTATTTAACTCTAGTAATTTTCTCCACTGAGGTTATTATGCTTGTAAATTCAGTTCAAAATAAATGAAATAGGAGACAATAATAAGAATCTTGGAGTTTTTTCCTCCTACTATTTATAAAACTCCCCAAGAACTGCAAGTATTCTCCCCCTAACAAGGAAAACTATATTCAACAAAGGAAAGGAACAGAGATTAAAGTAAATCTTGCAGCACATTAAACATTTAATGAGTAATAAGGATTTGTCAAAATGTGAACCATTTTTTTATATATTGTGAACATAGTCCCTTCCTAATTTGAACAATAGAAACAGGGAGGGAAGTCATTGTGGTGGAAAAATCAAATATAAAATGACTGAGAATAACTGATTCATTGTATTTGGCATTTGTTAATATGAACTTTCAAGGACTGAGCAATGAATGCAGACAGTTCGGTGCCATTGCCCATGTGTATGTGTCTCTATCTCAATATCTGAAAATATTGAGATCCTATTTCATTTCCAATGTCTTAATAAGTATTTGATATATTCATCAATCAGATCCCTGGATTGCAATTTGTCTTGACTTGTGATATCAGGGACAAGAACCAATATAGGAGATATTAAACATAATTTGATAATTCAGAATGCCCCTCAAACTCTGATTGTCAAGACAAGCTATTTCACATAATCAAGCATTACATTACATTGCAGTGATAGCAGGCTTAGACTCCAGTTCCATCAGGAACATATCAAATCTACACTACCCTCCTACCCTTCTAAGAATAAGGCTCATTTGTCACCATCCTCTGCTGTTCGAATTATCTTCATATATAATTATAGACAGGCAGACTTCTAGGATGGCACCAAGATTCCTGTCCCCTTGTGTTCATACACAATGTAATTCCCTCTACTTCAATGTGCTGAATCTATGAATATGATAGGATATCAGTGCCATGCTTATATGATATGGTATGTAAAAGATAAAAAGATGTTGTCTGCATAAGCCTGTCCAAGTGAGAGTCCATTAAATGTAGGCTTAGGCTTTCCCTGGTCTCAAGGATTCTCTTGCTGTCTTTGTTTTTTGTTTTTTTAAAGATTTATTTATTTATGCATACAAGCTGGAGTGAAGGTCAGAGGCGTGGGGCGGCGAGAGAGGGTTCACTAGAGACAGAGTGGGGAGCAGAGCAGGCAGATCAATGGAAATACACTGCTGAGTGGAGCAGCGGGCAAGGCAGGAGAGATCTGCTGTGCCATGTGGGAATCTCCCTGCAGGACATCAAACTTGCCTCACTGCTGCCTGCAGCTCCATGGAGCAGCGCTTAACTGCTGCCCCTCCAGGGGGGCCCTCTCTTGCTGTCTGTGAAGTAGTACACTGCCATGTTGTGAGCAGGCAACCTGCTTAGTTAGGTATTCAGGGGAGCCAGTCATTGCTAAGGATAACCCTCAGGTAATAGTCTTCAAGAAAATAGATAATTTGGTAACTTTCAACCACAAAAAAATTTCAGTCAACAACCTGAATCAGCTAGCAAATGAATTTTACCCCAGAAGAGTTTTCAGATAAAAGCATAGTTAACTTGACATTGATTTCAGCATTCCTAGCTTCTTAGCAGAGAATCCCCAACTCAGTGGTGACTTGTTATAAAGCAATAGAAAACTATAACAATATACATGGCTTCTAGGCACAGACAATGTAATATGAACTGAAGTTGGCCTATTGTTTTAAAGACTGAAAGCTTTTGAATATAAAAGGTAGGTTAATAAAATAAACTAAATTAATGTTGAATACATAGTATATGCTGAATAAAAGTTGCACATATGACTGAGTTAGTGGTCAATTTACAGTAAGTACTTTACCATAGGTTACAAAGCACTTTGACATATATTGACTTTTTTTAAAATGATAAATCATTGATAAGGGTATTATTTAAATACACATTTTAAAAGTGAGCAGATTAATTCACAGGGAGAAAAATGACTTGACTGAAGTCACAGTATTGGTTAGTGACAAAATCTTCCAGCATGATCTCTGTATTTATTGAATAGAGGTATTAAGAAAATGGATGGACACATGTTTGAAAATAAATAGAACTCAATTAATGACAGAAAGTAGAAATTGCAACTTGGGGGCATGTTACTTAACAAATTGCAGTTTCAATTTCTTTACCTGTAAAATGGAATTCAAATAGTATCAAACTCATAGAGGACAGAACATGCACATGAGAATATTTTCTGCAGATTGATTAAAAAAAAGTAAATGTAGAGTTTTGAAATTTTAGATTGCATAACCTTGTTACATATTGCCTTTATAGATAACTCTGTATTTTAAAATAATAAACAAATTAATTTCTTGGAAGTGTCATTTATATAGATTTTATGTACTTACAACAGTGACTTAGGTAAAATTATTTTTTAAAACAGTTTAACCAAATGTCTAATAGGATTTAGATTGTATATAAAGTGTTTATCATGTTTTAGTATTTTTCTATTTATCTTCCCAAGAAATAATACCAACAGTGAAGTTCATTTAAAATGATAATAAAATCATAGCATAATTCTGACTTAGCTATCAACTTTAGAATTTCAAAAGCAAGCAGAATCATTCTGGAATACTAAGTGAAGGACTAAATGATTCTCAGAAGATCTTTAACTTTCAGAAAGGAGGTCAGAATGTATCTTTTCATTAAATATTGGAAAGAAAACCATTTAGCAAATAGCTTTTCAGACACTCTAATTGAATTATTCTCCTTAAGAATAAAAAAGAAAGTGTCATCATATTTGTACCACTTAAAGGAAAATATTAAAATGACTTCACAAAAGTATTTTTTCTACTTTTATAACATTTGAGACTTAACAATGTATTTCTCAAATATACTTTATGTGTTTCAAATCTTAAAATCTTTTTAAGGTTAGTAATTACTTTCCATAACGCTAAAATAATTTACTTCAGTCACTTGCCCAGAATAATTCCAGTAGATTTCGTATACAACTCCCTGACAGATACACTTAGAGATGGAACATCTTGCAACATGATTGGCAGATTCACATCTATACACTAGAGCTACAAAAGAAAAAAAAAAAAATGTGATTTTCTGGAGTTGCAAAAAATTAGTTTTAAAAATCTAGCATTAGGGCCTCCCTGATGGCACAATGGGTTAAGTGCAGCTCTGTGGAGCTGTTGGCAGCTCTGGACAGAGCATGTTCGAGGCCCAGCCTGGAAGATTCCCACATGGCGTAGCAGACCTCTCCTGCCCCGCCCACTGCTCCCCTCAGCAGTGTATTCTATCGATCTGTCTGTTCTGCTCCCCACTCTATCTCTGGTGAACCCTCTCACCACTCCACATCTCCGGCCTGCACCCCAGCTTGTATGTACAAGTAAATAAATCTTAAAAAAAATCTAAATTAAATTACTCTATCCTAAAGAAAAATAAAGTGTAAATCTTGTGTAATTTTCTCAACATGTATCAAGCATATCAGTAGAAAATTCTCACTTTTGCAAACATTTGGATTTGTCCTTTTTCAGTAATTGCATTCAAAATATAAAATATTTGAAAAAAAATTAAAAATCAAACCCTGTGCATTTGCTATAGTTTTATAATTTAAACTTCCCTAAATTTTAATAGTACTTATCTTATACTTGTGGGCTACAAGTGTGTCACCTACCATCAGAGATATTCAGCTTGAACAAGATGTATTTTTCATAAATTTTCACACATGCACAAGTCATTATTCTTTCTGTGATGAGTGAATCTTCAAAAGCAAGGAAACTCCTACCTCCATCTGTTATTACCAAAAAACAAAGAAACTGTGATTTTTTTAAATCGGTCTCTAGTTTCATAGTTTGAATTACAAATATAAAAGTAATTATATCAATAAAAAAAGAAAGGGGAATAAAGGCATAGGTGCAAAGTAGGGAGACTTAATTTTCAGAAAATATTTAGAGATAGATGATGATGAGAAAGCTATACTCCTGTGCCTCTAGGCAAACTAAAACTCCCTGTATTTAGCTTGCCTTTAAAACAGTGCATGTCAACACTACAGTCTATATTGTTATAAATTAACAAACCTGAATGAGTGTGATTATACATATAGACACATACATCAATAACTAGGAAAACAACAATAAAACAATCAGTAACTTCAACATGTAGATGAAAATTTCCCATGAATAAAGTTCTAGAAACTTCACTAATGCATTTTTACTAGATGTCACATGAACATATTGTAAAGAAGCTGCTGATGGCTATTGTTGAGAAAGTTGTGCTACAGGAAAATTATCAAAACATATGTAAAACTAAGAGCCACTATTTAAAAAAGGAAAATTTTCCTACAACAATTAGCAGATTGTTTTTTTCTTGACAAATTGTTTCTTTAAAAAAAAAATCTCTGTCTCAGAGAGAAATTCAATTAGGTGCGCCCAAGCCCCCATTGTCTTGCAAGAGTCACATACACCTTGTCCCTGTCACAATGCTTGATATTATCTAGAGGTAAATGACAGAAGAGTCCAGCACTAACAAAGGTTCACTCCATTCCTGTCAGCTTGTTCTGGTATATCTTTCTTATTAGAAGTTCCCAGGAGTTTTCTCTGAACAAGTAGAGTCCTGGAGTAGATAACAGCTGTCTCTTATTTTAACCATTTATATTCCTGAATAACAATACATCTGTCCCTTAATCATAGAAATGTCTGCCCCCTTTTGGCCAAAAACCAGTGATTTAATTTACATTGAGGAAACACAAACCATTAACATTTTTCTTTTGCTTACCTGCTTCTGTTTTAAAGAATATAGTGAGAAATTGCCAGACTAAAGAAAAAGCTAATGCTGATAATGCAGTATTTGAGTTCTAAGCAGACCCCTATCTTTAGTTGCACAGAAGTAGAACTGGTAGAAGCAGCACATGGTTTTAGCTTTAGTCTCATGGATGAAACACTCAAAAGAAGTTCAAGATTCAATTTAGATATCATCAGGTATCATGAATTTATTACTTTTTCTTGGATTCAGATAATAACAATAACTGGAATCATAAGGTTAAATAAGATTATAAGCTAAATTTCAAACTTAAACATTTGGATTTATTTGAAAACTATTTTTAATGTATTCCATAACTCTTAAGTACATAACAAACTGCTGATGTTTAAAGACAAATAAAAAATAAATTCTTATCAGTTATTAATCTATCACTTTATTTGATACTATGATCAGGGAATACTGTTTTGTAAACTATGTAGTACAGGATGTGAAGAGTAAGAATACCCAAGTGCAAAAATAACTAATTCAATAATAACTGTGAATAATCAAGGAAGTCAAAAAAGCCAATGTTTGGGGAAAAAGTAGAATGATTTAAAGCATCATATTGGTCCTATTCTACCCTTTGATTCTGTGATTAGGAATGAGAATACACTTACAGTTGTTGGTGCAGAGAAAAAATATTACTATCCCTTCACCCCGTCCCCCCATTACACTGAAAATGTGATTACTTAATCAAAAATGACATTGGCTTTACTTGCTTCTTTGTGACTTATTCTATGCTTACACTGAGATTGGAAGGCAGACTGAAAAAGAAATGGTCATTTTTTTTGAAAGATTGTTGGAGAAGTCTACACCTCTTGATAAAGCTGTATTTTATTTAGTATTTATTTAATAAAATCTATAAACAAATTGCAACATTATCTCTAGTCTTTCTGATCTCAAGAACTCTTGATCTTGAATTGAAAAATTTGTATTGAACAACTTGTCATTTCAATGATTACTTGTTTTCTTTTGGTAGTGTTCACTGGCATTCTCATTTATGTGTATTTGGTAATAGTGTCCATCATCCTACACACACACACACACACACACACACTCAGATAGAGTCCTTCTTCTAGGAATGTAAACCTGAATTCTCTCCATTCTATCTTGAAGTGGTAATACTGTTATGAACTAATAAATGTGGAAATATAAGAGGGTGGTCCTCAGGAAAGGGGAGTGTTCCAGGTTCCCTGCCCCACCCAAGGGAGGGTGGAGCTGAGCAGGGGAGATAAGAAGCTGGAGAAGGAGAGGAAAAAAAAAAGGAAAAAGGAAGGAAGTAGGATGGAGGCCAGATGAGGTACAAGGAGCAGAGAGACTTGTAAAGAAGCTGCACTGGCCTGGACTGATTGAAACAGATGTGGACGAGAGACCGTGGGGAGCTTGACAATGGCAACATTGATCTGGATTTTGATTTTGCTCTTTTCCTCAGAGACTTTTCTGATTGTTTCTGACCCTTTTCTATGGGTCCCTGCTGAAAGGTGTTTTAGACTCATGATAGACTTTCAGGCCTTGCTTTGGGCCAATCCCATTTGGGTGGATTTTGCCCACAAGGCGATGGGTAACTTTGGGTGCTTAGTTTAGAAACTATATTCTTTGTCTCTTCTGTATTACTACACTAATTGTATTAAAGTTTTTTTTTTTTTTTCCACTTAAGATCTTATATGTTTTGTCCTGATGCGGCAGTTGGCAGAACCTATTTAGAATGGGCAGGTTTGGGGGTTCTAGGGTGCCCCTCTCCTTGCCCTGTAACAGAAGGAGGGCCTCACTGCTGCACTCAGCTTCATGAAGGTTTAGGCAATCTTCTTCCTGTCTCCAGACTCTAATCTACTTTTTGTTAGAACATTTACCTTAAAAAAAAAAAAAAACCTTGAAACTATGCATCCTTTATCTCCTTTTTGAGGTGTACATCTTTTTAAAAAGTCTAAATATTTTACAATCCAGGAATGTCTCTCAAAGACCTCAAGGAAAATAGCACCTCTGTCTCTCAGTTTTTGTGGGAGAGTAGCAATGTAACCTTGGAAGGCAGCCTAGTTCCAGTTTGTAAAACCACCTCTCATCATAAAAACAAATGAAAGTTGCCTGCTAGTTTTAATTTTGTTATTGTCATTTTCTCCTCCTGATCTCTTATTTGGTACCCCTATATTCCTCCCATAAGTGAAACTATTTGATATTTTTCTTTTTTTTAAAAGATTTATTTATTTATACATATAAGCTGGGGTACAGACCAGAGGTGTGGGGCGGCGAGAGGGTTCACCAGAGACAGAGTGGGGAGCAGAACAGGCAGACTGACAGAAACACACTGCTGAGGGGAACAGCGGGCAAGGCAGGAGAGGTCTGCCGCGCCATGTGGGAATCTCCCCGGCTGTGCGTCGAACTTGCGTTGCCGCTGCAGACAGCTCCACAGCGCAGCACCTAACCGATGTGCCACGGGGGAGGCCTCCTTCTGGCTAATTTCGCTGAGCATAATACCTTCTAGCTTCATCCATTTTGCTGCAAATTGCATGAGTTTATCTTTTTTTGATTGATGAATAGAATTCCACCATATATATGTACCACATCTTCTGTATCCAGTCATCTATTTTGGGCATCTGGGTTGTTTCCATATCTTAGCTATTGTAAACAATGCTGCAGAAAACATAGGGGTGCACGTATCTTTTTGGATTAATGTTTTTGTGTCTTTTGGGTAGATTTCCAGAAGAGGTATTGCTGGGTTGTATGGAAGCTCCACTTTTAGCAGTTTGAGGAACCAACATTCAGCGAGGGACAGGGAGGATAAGGGTTCAAAATGGGGTAGAAAAGAGCACAAGGGACTATGGTGAAGGTTCATTGGTGAATTGGTGGTAACCCATGGGGGATACACAATAATGTAAAAGATATAAATAAAATATATATATATATATATATATATATATATATATATATATATATATATATATATATATATATATAAATTGAAGTTTATTTTTTATAAGAACATATATAGGTCTTTTATAAGACCATATATATGTAGCTTAAGATTCACCCTTCTTTCTTAAAAAACTTTCCCAATTTTTGTTTCAATAGGTTTCTTTCTTACTTTTCTCTTACTAAAGCCCAGACAATGTCTTTCTTGCCTGTTTAACTTCAGCCAATTCATTGTTTGCTTTGAAGAACAAAATGCATGGCATTAAAGAACAGTGGTGTTTTGGTGATGTGGGATGATATTGCAATCTTTGTTCAAATTCTTAGTCTATAAGCACTTTCAGAAACTCTCTTTCAACATGTATCTGGAGATTCTTCGTTGTCCTCATCCTTTTTTTACTATATTCTCCCATATGACTAATTTCTGAGACATAACTGAGATGCCTCTTCTTTTGGCAGTGTGCAAATTCCTAAGGAGTTCTGTGCATAGGTACAAAGACAAATTCTTTAAATCATAAAATAAACAGTTCTCTGGTTAATATTTTCTTAGATTCATTTTTCCTTATCTTTGATTCATGATAGTAGTAAGGAGATGAAAATCAAGATGGAGTTGTGGGTACAAGGCAAAGGCTTAAAAACTTGTATATCCGGAGCCCCTTTGACACCCTGGTAAAGCCTAAGAACCTCTTCTTACAATATCCCACTTAAACCCATAAAATAAAAGACATAGATTTAAAAAGTAAGCCTATTCATTTATTTATTTATTTTTGTTTTGTATAGAGGAATTGTGGTATAGGTTAGAGGTACAGGAGAGGGGGTTGTGTGAGGATTCACCAGAAACAGAATGGGGAGCAGAGCAGGTGGATTTACTGAAATGCACTGCTGAGGGAAGCATTGGGCCAGACAGGAGAGGTCTGCTGTAACATATCTGGGTTAGCTCCCTGGCCAGGGATTGAACTCAGGTCCTAGCAGTGATAGCACTGAGATTTAACCCCTAAGCCACCAGGGAGGCCCAGGATGCCAATTTTATTAAAAAAAAAAAAAAAAGTTGTCAAAACGTTTTAAAAATTATGATATAGTGATATATTTTCTTTTAAATAAAATAATAGCATATAGTGGCTGGTCAGTTATCAACCGTTATCTCGAAGCGGTGGTATATATTTCAGTATTCTGCAGATAAGTAAAAAGAATAAAAATGTAATGTTTTGGTTGACAGTTTAGCTGATATTATTGTGAGGGTCTTTTTTTGGGAGAGGGATGTTGGGGCAGAATTTGACCTATAATAATAATTGAAAGAAGTGTTAAATTTCAATTGGTGGGTAAAGAAAACAAAATGTAACAGCCCTCACCTCCTTTCAAGTATACAGATAGCCTGGCCTCGGGTACAAGGACCAGATGAGTGTTTCCACTCTAAATCAGAACTTCAGAAGAAAACTTGTCTCCATAGCAGTTCGCTGTAGCTTTATTTATCACTAACTCAATATAGAAGATGGTGGCTGGACCCCTATATAAATAAACTATAAATCCTTTCAAAAATATCTTCATTGTAAAACCTAAGCAGTGCTATGATGAAAATTCAAAATACTGGAATTCCAGCACAATTTCATCACATCTTATTTTTACTAGCCTCTAACTGCATGGACATAAAATATACTTACTCATCTGACTATGCTAAGTTCAAATGCCTTAGGGAGAAGCTGTTCCCTTTCAGTGGGTATTTTTGTAGTGTGAGATAGAAAAAAGCCTAGGGGAAAGAATTTCTGAGTAATGACAAGAGATACTATCATGCTCATTCACTTACAAAGTCTTTTTTAACTACATCACACATGGGGATGTAAACACACACACCTGCACACACACACACACATCATCATTATCAACCTGTAACGTTTATATAAAACTGAGGTTTTTTTTTATACATGTATAATATCATTGCATGTTCTTCTCAATGCTGAAGTTTTGCAGCTCCAACTTGCATAGATTTTTGCAGTTATAATTTTCAATAGGCATTAAAATAGATAAATGGAAATACAGTTAAAATCTACTGTTAAGAAACAAGCTGACTGATTACTTTGTTTCATTCTAATACTGAGAACTGTCAACTTCATGGAAAGCAAGAGAATTCAGAATTAAAATAAAAAAGAATTCCAGATTTTTTTTTTAATGAGATGTAACTCTGAACTACTGAATAGAAACTTATAAATACTAAGTCAGGGGGATAATGACAGTTAACATTAAATGGACTACATGTAATCCTATGTGATTAATAGAGTCTGTAATTTTGCTCTTATGAATCTGATTTTTTTTTTTTCCTCTGGAGTGTGTTTAAGCGCTAGTGAGTGTTTTAAGGTGCAAAAGGACAGAATATGACTGGACTAGAAAAATATGATATATATATATATGTATGTATGTATCCATCTCTATCTATCTCTATCTATCTATCTATCTATCTATCTATCTATCTATCTATCTCCATAATAGAATACTATCCAGCTGTTAAAAAGATCGACTCTAATAATTTGTGAAAACATGGATGGAACTGTAGAGGATTATATTAAGTGAAATAAGTCAGAAGAAGAAAGACAAATACAAGGTAGTTTCACTTATATGTGGATTATAGAGAAGCAAAAAAAGGGGGGGGGCAGACAACAACAAACTCATAACAAACCCTAGAAATCTTACTTTAGAATTGAGGCTACAAGATAGGGAGGGAAGGCATGAAGACTGGGGAGGGGCCCAAAAGGGTTTAGGTGGTGGGCTGTGGGTGCCTTGGTGGGTGGTGGGATTGGTGCGGCGGTATGCATCCTGGGATGGTCGCAGGTGTTTAAACACTTCCAGACTCAACAATCTAGTTAGAAGTAAATAATATATGATAAGCATGTTGAATTGTTTACCCAGAAACTAGTATTTATTTTTTGCTTAAGATATCAATGTGACTCACCAGCCCATGGATAAAACAATATTTGAGTTAATACTCTATGCAGTAGTTACAAAATCTTGCTTCTAAAGCACCTAACTTCTGGATATAATATTTATAATTCCAATGATTTTGATAGAAAATTAAAACAAAATGCCTAAGTCCTGAGCTGAGAGATAAAATATAATTTATCATCAAAGGAAATAAATTAACTTCCTATTCAAGTTTAGGTATCTCCTTATTCATGCTGGCTTACTAGCTATATCTGAAGAAGAAGCACAAATTCCTACTTGTCAGTCATAGAAGAATGCTTAAAACACAACCAATGAACACTAATACATCGGATGGGAAAGGTTTATTTTTAACGGATTTTACTTATTAGAGCTACAAAAAGAAAATTATAATACATGCATATATGCGCACACAATTATACATATATATGATATTTTAATATCAGCCGGGGAATTAACATCATGCCCCACAATAGTTTCCTAAATGAAGTGTTTATAAATTTTCTTTCTTTTTTTTATTATTGTTATTTATATGTTTAACATTTTGTATTCCCCTTGGGCAGCCCACCACCAATTCACCCGTGATCCATCTCCATGGTCCCTTTTCTATTCCATTGTGTGCCCTTATCCTCCCCTCTCCCTGCCCCTCCCCCCTCCCCCCGCTGAGTGTCTCTCTCCTATTTGGTTTCCCTATAGTCCTGTTATAAGTGAAACCATTCGATATTTTTCTGTTTCTTTCTGGTTTATTTCACTGAGTATGATTCCCTCTAATTCCATCCATGTCGCTGCAAATTGCATGTGTTTATCTTCTTTGAATGCTGAATAGTATTCCATTGTGTATATGTACCACATCTTCTTGATCCAATCATCTATTTTTGGACATCTGGGTTGCTTCGATACCTTTGCTATTGTGAATAGTGCCGCAATGAACATACGGGTGCATGTATCCTTTTGGATTAGCGTTTTTGTGTCCTTTGGGTAGATGCCCAAAAGTGGTATTGCTGGGTCGTATGGGAGCTCCATGTTTAGGAGTTTGAGGAATCACCATACAGCTTTCCATAGTGGTTGGACCAGTTCACCTTCCCACCAGCAGTGTAGAAGAGTTCCTTTTTCTCCACATCCTTTCCAGCATTTGTTGTTGCCTGTATTTTTAATGTGTGCCATTCTCTCAGGTGTGAGGTGGTATCTCATAGTGGTTTTGATTTGCATTTCCTTGATTGTAAGTGATGTTGAGCATTTTTTCATGTATTTGTTGGCCATTTGCTTTTATAAATTTTCTTAATTTAAGTTCACAATTTCTACTTGTGTCCCTTGAAGTTTTGCCTCAGACAAAGTAGTTATCATTTTTCACTCTGAGATGAAGCTTGCTTCTAACCTTGGATTGTTTTTGTGCTCATGACATTTGTTCAGTTCATTGAAATTATACTACTTCAGAAGTATACTCTAAAGCAAAACAAGTTGACCCTTTGTATATTAAGAAATACAACAGATGCAATTGACTTTTTTGTTACTGAAAGACACCGAGAAAAATGGAGAAGAAAAGGAAACTCTTAATAGGGCTTTTCATTAAAGTGGATTTATTTCAATAAGACTACTGAAACACTAGAAAAACATAAATATCATTTTTCAGTTACTGTCTTTTCATATCTGTGTGCCTTTCTTCTAACTAAGCATACATCACTGGAAGAGGCAAATAGTTCTCGTATTTTACTTTAAATACTGAGCACTTTCTTTACACATATTATCCATTAATAATTATCAATTTAAGTCTATGCCAAGCCTTTAATGCCATTGCCTGAAATATCTGTCTCCTCCAATCCCAATCCAACTGGAGATCCATCTGGCTAAACTGCTGTGATGTTTCAGTATTAAATTTGGATACAAAATAACAAAAACTCAGAAAGACACATTTTATGTTCACTACAATCCAAAATTCACTTCTCCTGGATATTTTTTTCCCAGTTCGAAAATATCTTTGTTCCTGGTGAGTGGTGAGACTTTCTAGAGAGTTCAAAGCTGCCCTAACACCAGAAATGAGAACCTGGAAACTAGAACCCTTCTGTTTGCTAGTCAAATTTTGATGCCAACATCCACTGCTGCCTTAAAAAAAAAAAAAAAGGTAATCCCCTCTTAATATCCACGACCTTATAAAGAGAACATAAAGAAAAAGTTATCAAAGAAAGACATTACCAACTTTTAGTCTTTCTTTTAGTTTTCAAATGAACCTGATAGATCATAACTTTAAGCAATTATTCTGTTTCTTAAATTTCTCTCTACCCAACAACACATTGAAGATTCTTTGACTAAATCAGGGGATTTCTTCAGCACCTTCCCTCCTAAAATTCTGAACAGTGATTTTGTATTTGATACTCTCTTCCTCTTGCTCCTATGATAGCCATCTGTGTCTTTTTCCTCCCATGTCTTATCCCTTTTCAGTTTCTTTCCATATCCTCTATTTCATACACATTGGTTTTACTAATTAAAAGAAAAATTACAAACTTTGAAAACATGTGTCACCTTTTTCTTGATAATAAAGTTTATTATCAATGAAAAGTTCTCACTTTTCTGAATGTATTTCTGAAGTTCTACAATTTGTTTCATACATTTACCCAAATTCTCCATCAGTACCATCACCAGCATTATTAGCTCGAACCTTCGTCATCACATCTTACTTGAATTATACAGAACTTCCTTTCTAATGATTTTCCCTATAACCTTTGTGTTCTATAACATGTCTTGTATACAAAAAATGTATTTTGAAATTACAACCTCTCTATCTCTGTTTATCTGTCTATCTCTGTCATCTCTTATTTTTCTAAAGACAAAATCCCACAATTTTTGAATGCCATCTGCAAAGTGTTATATGATTTTGGTCTGTGCTCTGTCACTTCCTTTTCCTGGTTAGCTTTCAATACTTTCAATGAGCCTGACTGTTTTGCAGTCACCACAAGATTTGGCAATTACTGTGATACTTCTAGCCATCATGTCTCCTTGCTTTTGACTTAATTAACTCTTATTTTTCATTTAAATTTTAGCTTACTCATTTTTAATTCAAGGCAACTCCCCTACCTCCACTTCAAACCAAGTTAGATTCTGTTACAATACCTTGTTTAGCACCACTTATCATTCCTTCATTGCATTATAGTAATTTGTAAAAATAAATTTAATTTTATGACATAATTTTTTATTTCCTCAAGACAGAAAGTAAACATCCAACAAATAATTCCTGTCTCTTCTGCCCCCTTAATTTCCATGAAATCTTGCCAAATTTTTCCATGCATACAATTAAATCCACCAAGATTACCTCTGCAATTGGCAAATATTTATCCTGTCCCCAATCATGGATCATTTATTCTATCTTTACTCCTTAATCAAAATGATCTTTTTAAAGCATAAATATGATCTTGCTCATTCCTGTTTAAAAAAGGCCAAAGAGGCCCACGGCGCTCTGAATAAAATGCAGATGATTTAATATGTTTTGCAAATACTTTGCAGACAAACCTTTGTCATATTTCTCTGTTCCCCACCGACCATCCAATACCAGATTTGTTTCCCTACCTCTGATTTCATACATGCTACATCTTTACTTGATTTTCTTCTAGACTTCTCTTTAGAGCTATCTACCTTGATCATATGTGACTGCATTTGTTGCTCTTATTCTCCTTGTAACTTGGATTGTTCACAGCTTCTCTTTTTCCTCTCTCTCTCTCTTTCATATTATCTTGCTATACAAAAATATATGTCCATCTATCTATCTATCTATCTACACACACATATATATATATATGCATATAGATATGTATGAATGCATTTGTGTGTGTGTGTGTGTGTGTGTGTGTGTGTGTGTAAATTATGTAGCTTTCTGTCCCCTCATGTATAGTTAACTTCTAGAGAGCTGGATATATTTAATTCATTTTTGTAGCTGGATATATTTAATTCATTTTTGTTTCTCCAATATCTAGTATTCAGTACATAATATGCTTTTATTTCAGATTTGTTAAGATAAAAATTCCCTCCCTTATCAATTAACTTTTATTTTTTTAAAGGTTTGTTTTATTTATTTATGCATACAAGAGCTGGGCTGTAGGCCAGAGGTATAGGGGCG